>OOFJ01018684.1:0-10245 GCA_900323375.1 Benthosema glaciale | reverse complement strand
CTTCATCACCGTTTAATTGAAACTTGCATTTCAATTCTTGTTCTTCATTTAAGACAAATCTTTTAAAAATAATACAGGACCCCCTGGAACCCCCTCAAGGACCACTGGGGGTCCCCAGCCCCACTTTGAGAACCACCGTTCTTAAGCATATGTGAGATACATCATGAGGCAGACTCCGTCGTTCTCATGGAAGGGGTCTTTACTTGTCAGCAGGGTCTGAGTCGCGGGGGCAGGTTAGAATCAAGACACACCGACCAGATGTGAACACTGTGCTACTACCCGTTCCATATGGGAATATTTACGGCTTTTTTTCCGCCCTTTTTTTTAAAGGTTTCCCAAAGATGAAAGTGTTGGAGATCCGTTGGAGCAGATTTTATGACACGCTTTAGCAAATTTGCAGGGGGAAAACTTTAAAATGGCCTGTAAAACGTGCTCCACAACGTGCACGCCACCCCGTTAAGTCTGGTGTCCCCCACCGATATGAATTGGAGACATTATAGAGTCAGTGCATGTAGTGGCGGGAAGTAACTAAGTATATTTAGTCAAGTTAGAAACAACTTGGAATACTTTAGTTTTATATTTTTTCATACTTTATACTACATCTCTAGTAGTGTCTCAAGACAGACTGTTGACTGAATTTCGAGGACAAAACAGGGGTCGCTGTTTTTTTCCGTTATTTGCAGATGGATTCATTCTCAGATTGCATCTCTACAGGCAAATATTGTGCTTTTTACTTTACTACAGAATTATTTCAGATCTTTACTTTAGCAGATTTACAAAACATAGTACTTTGGTACATTCTCAGACAAAATGTGTCTTTCAGTTTTGTCATTGTAAATAGGCTACTGTTATTTAGGGGATTTTATTTTTTTAATAAGTTAATCGCTTGGAAAATAACAAAAGACACATTTTACTCTGCTGTTGGTTTCGGACCATACCACGTATTGCGAGACTGCAACGTTTCCTGTCTGGCAGCCAAATCTTGTGATAAATCTGAGACAGAAATGATACGTGACGCTGTTTAGATCCCCAATAAAAGGATGTACTTTGCACATGAAACTGTGAAAAGCAAGTGATTAGAAAACAACCTGTGATTATGTCTTCTTTTATTTATATTCCTGAACCGATTATATGACAAAGGTTGGAAAACGAATGTTTGTTCATGAGCTGGTCAAGCCGGCTCCATTCACCACCATGTATGCATAGCACTAACGGTGCAAGGTTTGCGAAATTGCCACCCATGAAAGGGGCCATGAAAGTGTCATGGCGTATATCCATGAGTTTAGCGGTGTCTCTTCCTTCAGTAAAGAACTGATTAAACGTTTTTTTTAGACTCGGCACAGAGATTCCATGTTCAAATCTATAGTTCAATGCTGGTGTATTTCAACTGAACTGTACTAACTGAAGGCTAACATACAAAAGAACGCTTCAACAAGAGACCTCTGCTGAGAGTGACTGAGTGAAGTGGTAGTAGTGTGGACTGGACTCTCAGCACAGAAAGTCCATGTTCAAAAAGGTCAATAGTACGAGTAGAAATTGTCAAGGCTAAAATACAATATACTTAAGCAAAAAAACCAACAACTGAATACTGCACAATAAAATGCTGTTTTGATACTGCTAAATGTTGAGAATTGTATTAATGCATGAGACCATATGGATTTATGGGTCATATTCTTCATAAATGCACAGGGACAAAAACGAAAGCAGAACACCATCCATTTATTGTGGAAAAAAGCAAACATTGGGAAATAAAACGAGTCGATTCTGGCACATTGTTCATTCTTATATTACAAAAAAGAGGATCGGCTACAAATCTTGATAATTTATACAAATACAACAACTTTCAAAAATAAATTCTTTTAATTTAGTAAACTCTCTGTGAACACATTTCTGCAATAACCCACCACTTGAGATCCCTGAGCAGAGACACAGAGTGAACACACATTTCTTTTTTCCCCCCATCTTCACTCGAAACAAACAATGATAAGTGTATTATCACTTTATACAAAGAAGGATATCATCAGCATAGAGCAGTGTTTTCCCAACCATTTCTGGATCAGGGCCCACTTGGAAATATCACAATTGATAATAGTTATATTATCATTAAAATCCACTTACAGTATTCTAAGAGCCCACCAGTGGACCCCGACCCACAGGTTGGGAATCACTGAGTACCAGAATCCAGACGTCAGAACCACAACCATTAGGTGATGATGTTTCCCATTAAAAAAATCCCCTTATTTTTATCACAGAAAAGTGCTCTTTTGTTTTATCACCAAATCATTGGAGCTTGCATAAAAACAAATTTCACCCATTGTTTTACACCTGTAAACCTGTGATGTGACAATAAAGATGCTCATAAGCAGCATTCCTGTTGCATTTATATTTTTCTTTATGTAGGAGAGTAGCGTCGTCAATTCTCAGCAGTTCCATCAACCAAACAAAATTTTGTTGAGATGTGACATGCTCAAAATGTAGGCTATCTCCGGATCTAATGAAGCTTCCCAAACCTACTGTACTTCTGGGTTTCACAGCAGTATTAATTCAACTTTCTCTTTATGTTGTATTTTATTTATTTTGTCTATGGGGGTTTGAAAGGGGGGAAATACCCATGCATGGATTGTGGTTTTTCATGTCTTTCTTCAGTCCTCTATAACTGCGGGAAGTGAAAGGTGTGATGGTGGAACAGGCTTTGTGACCATCTTACTGTAACTGTACATCCACAGTTGTGGTGAGCATCATCACCAAAATACAGATCAGTGTTGACTCACATCAGGACCAGTAACCATGACACCAGCTAGTAAACATTAACATCCAACCATTTGTTCAAAACAGCCAGTAATCACACGGATGCCCAGTTGTGTCGTGAATTTGTATACACTCTCAGAGTAACAGAGCGGCAAGGGTCCATTTGGTTCCTAACTATGCGAAGATCCTCTTGCATGGAACACCCTCAAGCATCACTTTGAGAGCCACTGACTCAAACACATATTAAAATATCACGTACCATGTTGTGGGAAATACTGACACGTTCCTTCTGTTGGCGAAAGAACAAGGCATCATAACATTATCTCCATAAAGCATATTGACCTTGGGAGCTATGGGGAAGGTGCGTGTGTAGGGAAATATAGCAAATCATTGCCTATATTTAGTCTTATTCTGTACTATTTATCAGTATTTATGGGAAATGGGTATTAGTGTACAATACATATGGCATCGTCAGTTGTGAGAAGAGTGAGATGTGAACACATCACATCAGCTAAAGTTCTGTCAATATACTTACACATGAAACACAGTGCCAGCTGTTTCTGTTGCCAAGGTAACACGAAGAAATAACTTAAAACTAACACAGCGTTTTGTGTGATAACATGACTAAAAGAACGTTTGACTTTCACAAAATATATATCTTCCTCTTACGCGTAGAAAGGTGCTGTCGAGACACTGCCCGTTAACTCGATGACAGCAAACATTGTTATGACTGAATGAATATTTACACAATGGAGCCATTGTTTGAAACTAATAGGAGAGGAGTGATGAGGTGGCTGTGTTTTTATAAGAGGAAATACTTCAGTGGTTCTCAACCTTCTCTGGATCAGGGCCCACTTGAAAATCTCGAAAGAGTTTGTGGCCCACCCATCTGCTATGGTAACACGTCAGGCGAATGCATTTGTTGAGTGGACAGATGGGTGGGGTGTGCACATTCTCAGATTATGTTTATTGCAATGATCAGTTTATCGATTGCATTCCAACTTGGATCAATCAATGGAAGTAATGTAGTATACTTCTAAGTTCCTATTTATCTGCATCACAAAGCAAAAATACTGTGACGGTTATATTATCAGTAAAATAATAGTGTTTATTTTTTACCAAATATTTAGCGGCCCATCCTCACGGCCCACAGGCTGGGAATCTCTGCTTTACTTCATCCAACACAGTGAACTTGCAATGCAATCAGGAGAAACGAGGCTGGCTGCTCCACTGCTGCTCCGTTTACCCATTAATGTACACGGTGTTGCTATATATTAAGATTCGTTTTATACAAACACACAAAGAAAATGAACATTAAAAAAAACAAAAAAAACAAAACAGATGAGACATTTTAACAAATCCCTCAGCCATTCCCCATGGAAGTGCTGTTGCTAAGTTGATCCACACGACGCACATTATGACGTTTCCATGACCACTGTGTGTGGAAGCAGGAAGTCATGGTGCCTGAGAGGTCCTCCATAACACTGTGTGTGAACAAGAATCCAGTTGAGACGTGATGGATTCCAGTGACACCTGCATGCTACACTGATGGACATACTGTATCAAGACAAACACTGAAGTAGCATAGTGGTTCTCAAACTTTTTTTTTTTTAATATCAAGGATCCCCCATACTGTAGCTCTCAGAGTTACAGACCTATAAGCAGTGTTGGGCAATATGTTACTTATTACATATTAATCCTTAAAAAGTAATTATATTATATGACTTATTACTTGGAATCAAGAGTTATTATAAGAGTTATATTACATATTACTCTCCCCACCCACAAAAAAAAAGAAAAGAACACAATCTGTTTAGCCAGCTCCTTTTAGAACTGATTCCAATTCATCGGAATAATAAGAGTCACCAGTCATCAGCCAAACTGAATAATCACAGTCACTCATCTATTGAACTCTATTTCTTCTGCATAATCCACATTCTGTAGGCTACTGTAGATATCTATATTTATAAAATAAAGCAGCAATCTCTCTTGACCTTTTAAAGGAAATGTTTTCAAAAGGCAGCCAACAAAACCTGAGTAACTACTACAATTTATTTTACATAGTAATATGTAATAATAACTGTTTTTGGTCAAGTAATTCCTTTCACTACTCATAACTGGGTAAAATAATTATAGTACAGTAATATATTAAAAGTAACTTGTTACTGCCCAACACTGCCTACAAGGGTGTATTTGGGCTACCCTGAGGGTCCCTGGACCCCAGTTCGAGAACCACTGCATTAACACTTCCTTTGAACAATACTGTTCTTCCTGGCCCCCCAAAACCTGAACGGTCGGTTGGTGTTGCAACATGTAGTGGCTTCACCCGTCTTAAGAAAAAGTTCAACCAGTTGATTCCCTTTTTTCCCAATTTCTCAGAAGTTCTCAAAAAGCTCTGCTACATCTGGTTTGCAATAATATCGTTATTATTCATATCTGACAATGATGCTTTCTACATCAAAGTTTGTGTAATCTCATTAGCAAAGAAAACGAACAAGTGAGCACCTGAAAAGAATACACAAACAAGTGAAGAGCCAGTTTACATGTCAGAATGTAACGGTAACTGCATGGATTCCCCTTCATTGTGTCAAATTGGACAACACAAACTAACTAAAAAAACATAATAAAACCATAACCAAGATTTAGAAAGATCTTCCCCATCATGTACAGACTTCAGTGATTATAAGGCCTAGTTCAGACCAAACATTTGCAACGAGACAAAACCGGTTGAAGCCCGATTTATACTTAGTTGTGCAACGGTATCACACGCTGAAAATAGCAAACATACAAGCTCACAACGCATCGCATCCGTGATGCGTTGTGTACAGTATGTCTGCTATTTTCCGTCATGCGATGGAGCATAAATGTAACCACAGGACGCTGCAAAGAATCTCAGCGGTCTGAATTACCCATAAATGTTCATTAGATCAAGAGCTTCATGAAATGGTTGGTGAAAACGCACTCGTGCACTGACCTGCTTCTTAGTATGATGCTCGGGTATGTCATTTTATCCCGGTCTCATTATTTTCTTGCACAGGCCCCGAAAGAAATTCCAAACCCTAAAAAACGACTTTTAAGCCACGGTTGTTCATTTAAAACAAACCCAAAATTTGCCACAATCCTTCATTGCTGTACCTATGGCCTCACTCCAGGTTTAAGTGCTCTATTTAGAAATTAAATTAAAACATGGTGCCTGTGAGAGCACACATCTTGGAACGAGTTGGAGGAAATCCAAATAGTGTGTGGTAATGTCAGTGGATCCTCAGAGGAGAGAGGCTGGCCTGGAAGTGCAGGACTCTGCAGTCATTAGAAGAGCTGCTGCACAGTATAGGCATGTCTCCCCTGAACAAACAATCTCCTTCATATGCGTACATGCCCTCTGGTCGGGGGAAGGCTGGCTTTGTCCTTTCCCCCGGCCTGGCACACAGATGGCGGGGCAGGTGGTAGTGGGGAGTTCAGGGCGCTGTGGTGGTCCTCAAGCCCTGCTTCTCCATGATATTCCACAGCTTGCGCAGGTTGGACTGGGTGATGGCGTCGTCCGGCTTCAGCTGGAGCGCTCGGAGGTAATTGGCCTCGGCATCGTACAGTTTGCCGTTGAGGTGGAGGATGGCTCCGAGGTTCATCAGCGCTGCAGGGTACTGCGGACCACAGGACAGAATCATTACAGAACTTAATCATTACATTACACCAGTATTGTTCTAAAACGTTTTTATGCCAAGGATACCCAAATTGATGTATATTGGGCCATGGACCCCGATCTGAAAAGGTTTTGTGCCAGGAACCCCCAGAAGAGAAGATTTGTGTTAAAAAAATGGATTGATTGATTTTTTTTTTCACGCGGAATGATATCATGACGCGTACTACGCGCCATGCTCGCTGGACACGGTCATAAGGGACCGTGTCCAAATAAAGTGTTTTTGAGCTGCCACTGGCTTCGTGCCATGCACGCATTTCTATGGTGAAGACGTGCTAGAGTGCTCCTCTTCCCATTGCTGAGCATTGCGTTTCAGTGCTCTCAAGTATTTTTTGGCAAAGTGCCCTTGGCCCTTCAAACTGAAAATAGTTCAACTTTTGGAGAGGGGCGCCCCTCATCAATGTCACGTTTGATCCTCCTGGCTGTGTCTGACAGCCTGGTCATTTACAATGTGAACCGACTCGTTACCACGGCCATGAGTCCATGTCTACCACTATTTCACCTATAGGGCCTATGCCAAGGGTTCCCAAAATGTTCAGGCCAAATAATCATTATTTGAAATGGGGACAGCCCACACTAACAATATGCCTACAACAAGGAATTATAGGCATTACACAGTTTTACTCGGTTCCACAGATAAACATTGTGAAAATAGCTACACACTGGCCTAGGCTATAATGCAAGAGGGTTGAAAATGGTGTTTGAGCACAGCAACGACTTATAGGTTCTCATTTAATATGAAGCCCTCTGGATATGATGTCAAAAAGATTTTTCAAATAACTTCTAAAATATCCTCGCAATATGAAAGATGGAGAGACAGAGGAATGACGGCTAGATATGTAAACTTATAGATGACAACACTTGAAATAATTTGAACAACTTAAGAGGGAATTTGACTTTGAAAATGGTGAATTATTCAGATATTTTACATTTCTATGATACTGGAATAAAAAAAGGACTTTCAGTGGAAGGTAATGCAATGATTGGTGTATTGACGGGTGCATATAAACAAACACCTTCAATTGTGCTTGTTTCCAAATTGTACAGAGGAAATAGCAAAGGCAACATGGAAGAAATACAATGTTTGTAACATTGAAGTGGGAATCTGAATTCAACATTGAATTGTCTGAGAGTGATTGTAAAACACAACATTCTTCAACACGTTCTAAAATATGGATGGAATTTGGTGGAAGATTTTTTTATTACACGAAAAATCCAAAGTAAACAAAGCAGCGTTTGAATGCCGATTACACGTACTGTACCAGAGGATATATCTATTCAAAATCCTGTCGTGTCAATGGTGGCTAAAAAGCCATCTCAAGAAGATGGCTGAAAGTAAAAACAGATCCTCCTAGAGAGGAACACTGGCTATTGAAAAAATATGTCTCATGGAAAAATGACCTATAATCTGAGGACTTATAGGCAGAGTTAATTGAAAAATGTAGGGGAAAGACATGTGTATAATAGCAATAGGTATTGTATTTAAAGAATGTCTGTGTAAAACACAATGAGGGGCGCTCTTATCAGCATACATCATCACATTCCAGCCAATCAAATCATCACATTCAGTGGTACAAACACAGACACACGGAGATGGGCATAGGAGAGGGGCTAGCACCCCTCAAAACCATTTTCTTTTTTTTCAAGTATATACTGGTATATATATATACTATCGAGCAGTCCTTATGTGACATGCTATTGGGGCTAGATCCTCCATACTGTGGGACAGTGCTTTTGCCTGCATCCTGTCGGGAGCCACACATGTCTTTGAAGTGGTTCCTAGATTAGGGTGGCAATATTTCCAAATACCCAAACCAGGCCCTAAAACCACTAAAGCCCCATTTAGATTTTTGGCAACAGTACAAAACATTTAGTTCTGAGACATTTTGGTAATGACTGTTGATTGAATACATGCCACACTATACAGTACCTCGGAGTGACCACATCAGATCTCCATTTTTGAAAGACCTGAGCATTTTTAGGGAAATTAACATTAACACTTGGCTGCGTAGTAAAGCTGCTATTGCCTGATGATTTCACAATAGATGCAGGGGCTGAACTGAAAATATGCTAGTTATGAAAAATGTGGAATGATACAAATGCGCCTTTTTTCAATAATTGTGAATTTCTGTGAAGCCGTGCTGTTATTATGGCATCTTGACATTTATCATTGTATCACCAGTCACTACTCTTTTAATCAGTAAAACTGTGCAGACAGGAAGAAAATGACAGCACTGAGCTTGCAGATAATTTTTGCTAAATGTTAACCTATTTTCACAAAATGTTCACCTATGCCAAGCACAGGGTCACTATAATTAGTATATAGTATATAAATGAGTCTTGCTTGAGATTTTCTTTTAATTAACAAATTAATAAATGAATAAGTAAGCATGTGCATAGTAATAGTAAGCTATAACAAGTAATACTTAGCATGTTTGAGCATATTTGACTATTTGACCTATGCATGCATTATATTGTATATTTCATAGTGAAGGTTCAGTCATCAATATGGTACAAGGGAGTTCTCTTCTCACATAGCGCGAGAAGAACATTCATCTTAGCTTTCTCCACACAGAGAGCTGTGGCCGCGCGCTGTCCTACCCCGGGTCCACTCCCATCATCTCTGTTTTCACACTGTCAACTTTAGATGACTGATGCTCCGTGCATGAGGATTTCAATGGGAAAAAATACGCACAATAGTGCTTCTCCTCTCATAGGGGAAATTAAATTGATTCATAAATCAAAACGGATTCTGTGCAGGATAATCCCCTTGTCTCTTAGAGGGAGGCCATCCGTCCCTCAACACACATAACACAAATATATTCACTACAGATACCGTGGCCAAAGTAAAGGCTGACACCACCAATACTCCCCGTCTTGCTGACTGAGTTCAAGTGTGTTAAAGCATTTAATTTGCTAGATGGAAAACCACTTGTGATTTCATGTTATAGCTGGGTTCTAATGTAACCACAAACCGTGCTCGCCCTCTCAGTCTCACACAGGCTCCATATCTTACGCTTAAACCTTTTCTGCGAGTTTGACTTAGTGTTCACAGGAGGAGCCAGGATTCCTGACTTCAAGTCGTTAAGAGGCATTCTGGGACCATTTAAGTAATAAACTTCCATCTAGTTGACCTGTGATTGAGGGTCAAACCACAAAACAAGGTTCCAGAATCAATTTTCCAAGGTGTTTTATTTTCCTTTTCTTGTTTTAGCTGTAAGAAAAATGCTACCCAAAAGTATAGACCAACATGTAGGGGTATGGCCAGCCTGTTAGTTAAACTAATCAAATGTATAGATTGTAAAAATATCAATATATATTTTAGAAAATGCAGAAAATGTACAAGTTAAAAAAAAACATCACAATGCGAAAAAAGGTGTGCTCGTAAATCAGCTATTTTTGCATGACACTAAATCAGGCTAATTCATGTAGAGTGGTGGATTATGGATTCATTTATATTTTTATTGGCAGCCAGGCAGGGCAATAAGGACTTAAGGAGGCAGGCCACCGGGAATAATCCAGGTCCTCCAGGGTGCCACTCTGAGGCGTGGTTGACACCATTGAGTCATGTTTTTTTCCTGCTTTAAAAACAAGAAAATCATTCTAGCATGAATTCTGCTGTTTCAGCGCCACAACTACATTGAGTGACAATGATGGCACAAGTCACGTACAGGTACAGTATGACACACAGTCAAAAGAAGCATGAATACAGTATGTAATATGTAAAACATATCCAACACAGTGAAAAAGAGGTGCACAAAACTCACAGAGCCACCACACACAGAAAATATTGTCAAAGTAAG
>OOFJ01018682.1:0-10875 GCA_900323375.1 Benthosema glaciale | reverse complement strand
CACACACACACACACACACACACACACACACACACACACACACACACACAGAGCACTGTGCGCGGTGGAGCACTGCAGCGTCACATTTCCCTGGAACTGGAAACTCCTCTCCACTGTGACAATGTTTCTTGCTGTAGGGGGAGAGCGTCGATCTGCGATGAAAGGCAGTGTGTTAACAGAGCACCAGGAAATAATGTGTTGGCCCTTGGAGGACAATAGAATGATGCTGCTGCTGCTGCTACTGATGTCATATGGCGCCGACTTCTGAGGTTTCTTTTTTTTTTGGTTTTCTTTTATTTTATGCTGACAGAAAGTTGTAGAGTTTATGTAGTGGAATGATTGAATTACAACATTGGACTCTGACAGGTGATGCAACCAGTGGATATAGAGGTGAGGTGACAAAAACAAAAAGAATCAGTATGCTACGTGGGAATTCCAAATATAGTCCAGCAAATATGCAGAGAAGCAAATACAATCTTAGATAGAATTATGACTTGATTGATTGATTGAAGAGTTTATTAACAGTTTGGAGTATTACAGTACATATCAAGTACAACTCAAAACAAAACTGTTAACTGTGAACGACACCATAAAGCATTACACTTTACAATAGTAAGTAAGTAAGTAAGTAAGTAAAGTTTATTTATAGAGCACCTTTCACAGACAATCACGGTCACAAAGTGCTTTAACAACAATAAAAGCAAAACAAGTCAATAATAAAACAAATCAAGACAACATGTACTAAAACACAAATAGAGTTAAAACAAAGCAAAGCAATCAACATTTAGTCAAGCCGACTATGGGTAGGCCTGTCTAAAAAGGTGAGTTTTTAGCAGTCCTTTAAAAATCTCCTCAGAATCCACAGTTCTGAGGTGGAAGGGGAGCTCATTCCATAGTTTAGGGGCAAAACCTGCAAAAGCTCGATCACCTTTTGTTCGTAATTTTGTTGGTGGAACAACCAGCAAAGCCTGGGATGTGGAACGCAGTGACCTTCTGGGAACATATGGTTGGAGCAGATCAGAGAGATATGGAGGTGCCTGGCCATGGAGGGCTCGGTGTGTGATAACACACCGATATTTTTGAAGTGTATTCTATGATTAACCGGGAGCCAGTGTAGTGAGGCAAGGATGGGTGTTATATGGCAGGATCTCCTGGATCTGGTCAGCAGCCTTGCAGCTGTGTTTTGAATAGGGTCCACCATGTTCAATTCATCATAATGAATTATCATAATGAATCCCATAGACAGAACTATGATAAACTGACTGATGACAGCTCAGTCAGTGCTTTAAAAACCTTTTTCATCAGAAATATTTGTGATTTTGACGTTTATTGATCCATTTATTATGGGAAATCGACCTCCAGTGAGTAAACACACTGTACAGACTGAGGGTTTGAGTGAATGTAGCTGCATTTCGCCTTTCGACGCGGGGTCATGGGTTCGATACCGGGCACCGCCAAGTCAGCGTATGAGCAGCACGGCTTGTAGTCGTGCGTTAATTACTGGGAGCTGATGGTAGGTGTTGCGCACTGCTCCACCTCAGCATTTCATCTCCCAGAGGTCTAGCCCATTGAAACGGGGATAGACCAAGGCCTGACCACCGAGAGGAAACATGGTATTGCAGCTTCAAGCGGAACTATGGGCCGTACATGAACGTGCGCTATGCTCCATACATGACCGCTATGTTCCATACGTGAACGTGCGCTATGCTCCATACATGACCGCTATGTTCCATACGTGAACGTGCGCTATGCTCCATACATGACCGCTATGTTCCATACGTGAACGGCCCAGCGTGTTCACGTATGGCCCAATACCAATCCCAGAATGCACTCTGTTCCAACCCGGAAGAACGCGTCCATGCGCTGGGTGAGCAACTCAATACAAGTGGATGAGAGGAGAAATCCAGTGACATCTCTATGGGGTAGACTCCTGCACCCTGGCTGCTACTGTACCGACAATAAGCCTGACTTACTTACTTTGAGTGAATGTGGTCGAGGCCCGGCCGGTCCCCTTCACTTCACTTCAAAAGGTTTGATAAATTATGTCCGTGGATGCGCATTAAATCACATCTGGTCTTAGTAACATGATTTGACTTTTGGCTTTTTAATGCTAATGTTCTTTGTTACAGAATTATTATGCTAATGTCTTCCTAGAACTTCAGACCACATTTCTGAATGACCAGATAAAGACCTTCACCCCGATGACTCAGAGTTCATTGGACTAGGGTGGTTGATGGAATAGATGGGCTGATATATGTATAGCTCTCGAATGTGGAAGAAAAATTACGCCTATTAAAGCCAAATTATTTTTTTCAGAAACATGCAATGTCTTCAATGAACAATGCACAAACAAAGAATAATGCAAAGAAAAAAAGGAAAAGAAAAGAAATTCCCATGAATGGAATCAAATAGAAAGGTGGGTGGGGGGGGGGTATTAAGAGAGAGCGAGAGGGAGAGAGGTTAGAAAAACAGAGTGTGAAGCTCAGAAGTTCAGTTGTGCTTCTGCTGGAACGACCGTGCCCCTGTGGACCAGTTCAGTCCTTCAGTAGAGGTCCTCGCCCTCCAACAAAAATACTTACAAAATAAAGGCTGACTGCTCCAAGCAAAATCACTTCAGCTGGGCTCAATAACTATTATTCATGTCCCATTTCTCCATCTCTGTGCTATGGCTTCTGTGATAGGGAAGCTTTTCTACTGCGTTATTCACTTTAACCCGTTTTCTTGTGTGTGTGTGTGTGTGTGTGTGTAAATCCTCAACCTGAACATAACCCTTGGCTGATCTTATTAAATTAGGCTTCATGTTGGACTGACTGTCCCGTCCATCATAACAAACAAGCCCTGATGCCTCTCAGAGATATCTCACTGTGGGCATTCATTTCAATAAAGGTTTTTCATGCAGCGCAGTTGGTCGCCGTGTGGTTTCCCTGCCGCACTCATTACACCATGTGGATTGTAACAGAAGCGGGGTCCAAATAATTACAGCCCTGTGACCTGACCTCCTGGATGGCCTTGGTGACACCGTGTGGCAGTGTGCAGGAGCTTAACAAATTATCCTTTCCCCCACTCATTCACATGAATTCTTCCATGCCTTTTAGTAATTCAGGGATTCGACTTAATAATTCCTATTCAGTTACCACGGGGGGCATACGTGTCTCCTGCTCTGACCTTATGGCCTACGCAGTGACGTGTCCACCAATGCTGATAGACACATCACAACAGGACACCTTATAGCTTGGTTAAATGTAACTACATCCGGTTATCAGAATACACACATGCTTAAAAGTACTGCTATAAAAGGGGGCTGCCAGACCGTTATAGACACAGTATAGTCACTGACAGGTGAGGTGAGATCAGTCACTTTCCGACTCAAGACCGCACACGCAGAAAGATATCATGATCTCGGTGTACTCCGTCTTATTCACTCTGGTGCTGTTCTCCGAGTGGAGCAGCCATCCAGTTAGTTCGGCCATACCTGAAGGCAAGCTAGACGATGACAGAACAGAACCAGACATCGTGTCACTTCTGGACGAGGGGATGTCGGACACCATCAGAGGGGCCCCTTTGTACAACTACAGGCGAACTCTCTTCCTGGACAACAAACATGAAGATGGAAACCCCAAGATCATCCTTCTGACGGTAAGTGGCATGCATAGCGTACCATCATCCATACTGTGCCTAATCTCATCTCAAGACAGAAGTGATGATATTTGAACAAATATAGTCTATTCTTTTTGATCTCAACTCCTCAATAAAGTTTCTGTTAAAGATGAGCCTACTTTCATAATTCATTCAGTGGATCACAAATTCGTGGTCTCAAATGGCAATGCTTCCCGATTCGTTTGGGTGGGTTTGTCATCAAACTGCAAAGCAGGGTTCAGCAATGCAATTTGTGCTTTGCATTCTTAAAGTTTTTTTTTATACATTTAAGAAATCCTAAACACCCTCAAATTGGCAACCAACATCCTATGAGTTTGGTCAGACGTCACATTTTTACTGCACTGCCGGAAAGCCAGGAACACTATGTGATGAACGTGTCAGATGAACAAAAGCATAAAAGCCTAGTTTTATTGGGTTCACACAGTGAGAGGAATGATGACATACAGTAGGTCACTGTTCCCTCAAACGTTTTGGCCGACATGTGTAAAGACGTTATCTGGCAGCCGTGTCTCCAGCAGCGGTGATTATCTCTGCGGTAATGGAACAGAGTGGAACCATGATGAGAGGAAACAAAGCCATTTGGTTGAACAGGGACTCCAGGAGAACAGCCGGCCTACTGGCCACTGCCACAGTTCAAATGGCTTTAGGTGTGCTCAGTGGGAAACGTGCCCAAGACAGACACATTTCTTCCATGTTGGGGTCTGCGATCCAACCAGAAGGCTAAACAGAGTTCTCTCCAACCTATTTCTCTCAGTTTTGATATGCATTAGGCCATGGATCCCATTATATGACATTTATTTTCAGGGACCCCAATCTACGCTGTAAAATGAGTATCGCAGGGATTTACACTAGGATGAATTGGCTTTTGTTGAGCTGCAAATTCAGTACCACTTAAGTTTCTATACTTGACATAACAGACATCTAAAGAGCGCATTTGGTGCGCTCTTACTTCACTCTACACAAATCGATTTGCCAAAAATAGCAGAGCTGCAAGCACAACGCGTTGTGAGCTTCTAGATGGGCTATTTTGGGGCAAACATTCCCCCCCAAAATGAAGATGCTGGGGGTTAAAGTGGGCACTTTTAATTTTGCAGCGGCAGATTTGTTTCTGGCTACTGCAAGGCTAAGTTAATCGCAATTTTGTTTGCCACAATAAGCGTGCCATGTCATTTTCATTTTGGAGCAAAAGGCAAAAAATTAAGTAATTGCACAAATACAATACAACACTGTCAGGCCCAGAGAGATATTTAAATTAAAAGCCACCTCATGGCTTTATTGTGCATTGCACCTAAACCATGTCAAAACGAATCGCCCCCACACAATCGATTTAGCAGCCTCTGTATCGGACCGGTGGGAGAATGTATTGCCATATCAATTAATTGAACCCACCACTATACTCCACAGGACACAGGACTGAGAGGACACCGCAGACGTCCAGCCTTTGCCCACAGCCTGGCTCCGCTCACAGAGCCCAGCTCAGAACACACTCCTGCTGAATACATCATCAATGTGGAGCGCAGGGAGGCCGACCTGGACCGTAAGTATCCCACGCCTACTCTTCCATGTGTATTGCATTCAGTCAGTAGGGATGCACCATTCATCGCTAATGGGAATAGGCCATAAAAATGGCGTATTGGTCTCAAAATGGTTTTAATCTGTTTTCACCAGCAAAAATGTTTTAAATGAAAAATGTAAAAAGTGTCTGGTACGTCTATTCTAGAACAAAATCAAATAAAATCTTAAGTAAAAATTAACTTAATTTTTCTACATTTAATTTGTGTACTCATCTCATATAGTGAAAACAGACAATTGGAAAAGGCTATTTATTGATTAATTTAATATTGTATTAACAGGCTTTGGGCCAAGCCCCTAGGGACTACAATGGCTTGTTTGTAGTCCTCTTTATAATATCGGAATTGGTCAGAATCGGCAGACATGACCTTGCAAATAATCTGTCATAATTTCATAATCGTGCACCCCTAATTGTCAGAGCTGACCACAGTCTCCCAGGGGTCTATACTAGGCCACCTACTGTACCTACACCAAATAGTTTTGCTGAAAATAGTCATCTACAAGCACGCTGCGCAGTGTGTCAGCTTGTAGATCGGCCATCACCCTTTTTTATTCTGATGTTTCTTTTTCTGCGCACACACACACACTTTGGATTTGTCCCAAAATGGAGCTAACTCATTTCATGTCCTTTCTGTCCCCATTTCTAGTTCACCGATGTATGATAGGAAGAGTCTACCGACCCTGCTACGACGCAAAAGCCTAAGCTTCTCCTTTAATCTGCTGTAAAATAAACTTCTTCCTTGTGTTGCATGGTTCCTGAAAATGTGTTGCATGGTAGACAAGAGAAAAATATAAAATGTGTAAAACAAAATAAAAGTTTATTAATACAAAACATCCTGTAGCCGATTTACAGTGGATTTTTGAACATTTGAGAGTATAAAACTATAGGTCGATGACCGCAATGAAAAGGCGCTTGAGGCATAAAAGGTTATTGGCAGTGCGTCTTTAGTGAGATTAATCTGAATCCAAGCTCCCACTGATCTGCTACCAAACTGATCTGCTTGGGTTTCAGGCACTCAGCACTAACAATTTCCACATTTAGGGCAACAATGGCTCTTATGCCACTGGAGAAGGAACGCATGCACGCACACAAACTAAAAGATCCATGTTCATCTCCGACATACAGTATAGTCTACCATCTTTCATACATCTAATGCATTCAACTATCTTTCATACAATATCCTAATGCATTTTTAAACGACTCCCAGAATGTCACACAGAACCCACACTGTTAATATAACATGATAAAACATCTGCCGGGTGTAAACCTCATGTCCAAAACGTCACACCATTCCCGAAGACAACCGTAGTAACCATAGTCGTCTTGCGGTTTGGAATTTGCTTCGTGGCACGATATAAGCTTGCAGATCTGCTACTTGTCATGATTTTGTGTGAAAAAAAAAGTATGATCAAGTAGGGTATTAATTTAAGAGACAAAAAAAACGGTATAAGTTATAATATGGACATAGGAGATTTCCGACCGACAGCAACAATATGCACCAGAGAGTATTACACTCTAAAGAAGCTGGTCAGCTTGCCTTGTCCAACTATAAGTTTCTTCTTACTCTGGCCCTTGGTGGGTTTCTTAGCTGGCATTTTGCCAGGGGCACCAGGGGGGCATTTCTTTGTCGGGGGCTGGTTTTCTACGGCGCCATCTTGGTCAACATCCACCTGCTTCCTCTTGCTGCCTTTGGCCTCTTTCTTACTGCCTACTAGACCAGTTCCACGGCTCTGGCCATTTCCACACCTCGGCCCAAAAGCAGCCCCCTGGCACGTGCCTCTCTGCGTCTTACTGGAGGACTCTGCGTTAGCATCTGCTGGAAAGAAGGGAACAAAGAGTTACAGGAAGGTTAACAATCTGGTAAAAGAAATAATGGCGAGGGAGGGGCAGTGGGCCGTGATGAAATTGCTGACGTTAGCCCCGTGTTTAAACAGGCCGTGTGTTTATTCTACTGAACAGAGCTGAAATTTAACATTTGTCATGTAATCTGATGGAGCGCAGCCTGAATTCCCACAGAAAGAAATAGTGAAAAGGGAAACGGGAAGAAATTTTAAGTGTGTGTATGTATGCACGCACGTGCACATGCTTTTTACTACAGATGTGGGGGTGAACAGGTTTTATAGAATGGGGAATCATTTAAAGGTTGATGGTAAGTACCAGTCCCAGGGCTGGGATTGGGCAGGGTTCGAGGCCACGGCCGGGGAGGCGGGACCAGGCTCCGGTCCAGATGTATGGCGTCAGAGGGAATGGAAGCCTATCCCAACAGAGTGGGGGAGGGGGGGCTCAGTACGTTACGGAACTGGTTCCCAAACACAGGGTCGGTACCCATTTGTGGGTCGTGGACACTTTTTAATGGGTCCCCTTACCATTCGTTTCCTACATTTTGTTTTAAATTTTTAAAAAAATTTAATGTTTTTATTTCCTGTTATTTCATGAAGAAATCAAGGAAAATCTAAGAATTTCCATAAATGAGAAAATAATTTTAAGGAGTACTGAGAGTAGCCAATCTACAACGGCGGCGCGAAGCGGTGCATTGTGAGCTTGCAGATCTGCCATTTTCAATAGTTTAGGTCCCGGAACGAACGTCTAATGTCTCTTTTGGGTCACGCCGGGGCTATAAGGTTTGGGAACCACTACCTCGCAGCATTTGTATTGAAACTTGGGAGCCGTTCTGTGTTAGCACAGTGAGTGCGTGCGGTCTCCAGTGAAAATAAAGACGGATTCCTGGAATATGGCTTGAAATCTGTACCTGTGCCCAGGTCCTCCAGAGAGGTGCACTCTGGGCGCGAGTCCTCCTCCTCCTCGTCGACTGCTGCGGCGTCATCACGCTTGGGGGCCGGGTGCACACAGGTGGGGACCTGGCTGGTGCTTAGGAAGTCCAGCACGCGGTTTAGGCGAGGCTCCTCGTCTTTATATGTACAGGCAAACTGAGATTGGATGACGCGCTCACTAGCCTGGAATAAATACAAAGTTGTTGCAAACAGTCAACTTTTAATCATACATTACCACAAACGCCATCTATTTGACCGCAGCATGGCAGCTCATTAATGGGGTTCCAGCTCCTTCTCATAACATTTTAATATCGTGTAAAAGTTCATTTTCACACACACACACACACACACACACACACACACACACACAATAATGAAGTCAAGTACATGAGAGGGCCCCATCCGCAGCTTTCACCCGCTGTTTGATCGCCGGCTCTGGATTATCAGAATCAAAAGGATTTCACCCTTCAGTGTAGTGGGCCCCAGTAGGGAGGAGGAATCCAGGGGAAGAAATACAGTGTGTGCAAAGCTGGGTGGGTCTGTAAAGCACAAAGGGATCAAAGCCTGGGAGAAAAGGCTTTTCAAAAGAACCTCTCAAAAGAGCACCTAAAACAACAGTAACCCTAAGACCAAGGCGCGCTGCAATAATGGGAGCTAAAAATGTAGCCTGCCCTGATAGCATGCCAATAAACCATATCTGGAACGCCCCAGAAAACAATGGGAGGGGATGGAAGAACGAACATATGACCAACTAGTGGAAACGTCTAATCCAATTACAACAGGTGGGAGCCCAAGGTGGGCAGTGTCCCTCAATCCACAGGGTGGGCACGGACTGTTCCCTCAATCCACAGGGTGGGCACGGTCTGTTCCCTCAATCCACAGGGGGAAGGCTGTCCTGAAACGACCCCCCATGTGCACCGACTGAACCACGGCTGCTGGAGGCACCTGACCGGCACATTCCAGACGATACAGCAGGTGGAATTCCTCGAGTTCTACAGTATGTGAGCCACACACACACGCCCAGCGGTAGACTAGTGGAAATGAGAGCTCACAGCAGGTGTCAACATCATTGCAAAATTACCGTAGGTTTAAAATGCATACCATCAATGATATCAGAGAGCAAATAACTTAGCACTTAATTGCTTTTACTGTACTATTCAGGGAAGGAAGGGCTGTCACAATTACACATTTAAGTTGACGATTAATGATTGTTAGTGTTTTGCCAATGGAACATCATGAATATAAATTACAATTCTGTTTGCCTTTTAGGCTTTGTAATAAAAAGTTCCCAGGGCAGATATGACAAATAATGGAATAAATTGTTACAATTACAATAGTCTGGTTGCCCGTTCGGGCAACCACACTAAATATACCAAGAAATTAGTGTCATTGTTAATAGATTTTATACGTTACTTAAAAAAATATACTACCGTATGAACATTTTTCAACATGGACATGATGAAAGAAAACAAAATTGAGATTATCTGAAATTACTGCGATTCGACTATTATGTAATAATTGTAACGGGCCTAGTAGGTGCAATTTCTCAAGTTCTACAGCATGTGAGCTGCACGAGCATAGCGGCAGTGGAAATGAGAGATCACAGCAGGTGTCATCAACATCCTAGCATAGCACAATTAGGTCGCAAACGTGTAATAACAGTATCACAGAGAGCAAAATAACTTAAAGCATGGATTGCTTCATTATTCCATCCAGGGATTGGAGGAGAGCACTTTGAGAGGTCCCCCATGCAGACACTGAAATCTGTCCATCGGCCGCTTTGTGTGCCAGTTGACGTCAGCAGCATGATGAAACCGCTGGAGAGGTCTGGGGGGATAAAGTAATTCAGCAGACAACAGGAAACAATAACCTTTCAAGTTTTCCCCCAGCTAGTCGGGTTACGCGACTGATATGGCGTCTTCAAAGTGAAATTGATGCAGAGAGCTTCCGCTCGCCGAGTTCAGGAAGCGGTGAGCTACCCTGGGACCATTACAGCGCACTCAAACAGGAAGGCGGACAGATTGTGGGGAGCTGAAATGACATCTGCTTGCGCAATCACATAAAGGGAGCCATTTCACAAAATGTGTTTAGCACAGTGTTTCAAACTTTTTTTCTTCATGCCAGGGACTCCCCAAATTGATATACATTTGACTGCGGACCGGACAACCCCCCCACCCCCAATTTTTTTTAAATAAAATAAAAAATAAATAGATGTACAAGCTTGCAGCGCTCAGTGAGCTTGTGACACCCGAGCATGAGGCGATTTTTAGGAATATGAACATACATTATGCGACAAGCTAGGGCTGGGCAATATGGTGATATCCATCATCGGTACGACAATGTCTCCACGAGATAGATATAGATATATATATATATATATGATGTGCAGATGAGAAATTTTGGCCGATCTTGATATAATTAACCCATTTGTTCTCAAAAACGTCTGTGGACGTCTTAAGGAAAACAACCGACTGATCCAGAAGACGTCTGTGGACGTCTTAACGTTATTATATTAATATTAAAACGATCGGGTGCGATCTGCTCCAATTTGTCACTCCTGTGTTGTTGCTCTCAGCCCCCTCCAAAGGAAACGTGACGTCATCGCGTAACACGCTCGTCATCTGCGTCGCTGTTTACAGCTCTCACTGCAACAGCTCTGGAGCTCTCCACGAGAGGCCTACTACACAGAAGTGAAGCATGGGCAAAAAGTGGCTTGGGGGGCCGAGCGGCGCTAGCGCATGGAATATAATGGGACCGCGAGACTGTTTCGGGTCCTGTGAAGTGAAATCAACGGCGAATGTTTTAATTTTTTTTTCCCGTGTCGTCTGGATTAAGATGGAATAAAGTGTGTCCCGTAGCACCCCTGGCTCAAGC
>OOFJ01018674.1:2500-14881 GCA_900323375.1 Benthosema glaciale | reverse complement strand
CCCAGACCACACTTTGAGCATCTTGTAGAGGGCGCTGTTTTCCCTTTTTCTTTTCAGATTGCACTTAAGAACAAAAAAGGCACCCTAAGAGTGCTCCACAGTGTGCGTAGATTCTGTTCTTACCTAGGAACAAATCACGGCTAAGAAAACATTGAGGCATCCCAAAATGTTCTTAAAAACTTCTTAAGTGGGCCTAAGAACACATTTCCTCTTAAGAACTTCTTAAGAACGGTTGGCGCATGAGGCCCAGTATGTCTGGAGGTTGCAGCAACAAGGACTGCAGTCACACATAGGGAAATTGCTGATGACTAAATTGGGGAGAAAATGAAAATTTATCTTTTTGACTCATGTATGATAAACTATAATTAAGACTATAACTACGACTGATCATATAATATGGTGCTAATGCTCTCAAAGTCAACCAGAGATCAAATAAATATTTCTCTATACGGTACTTGCAAATACTATTTTTTTTTAATGAATTCATAAATTAAGAAACATCACAGATGACTTCCAAATTGGCTAAGTTGAAGTGTAATCACCTACAGTATGCGTCTGTGTATGTATGTATGCTATGCTCCTATAGGATAATTTGCTTCATATTAATATTTTCAATGAATAGGTACATGGAATCTGAACATTTTGAGGCATTAAAGTTGATGAAATGATTGCACAGAGTGTTGGGGGGAGTGTACAAAATCTGTACGAGCAGTAGAAAAAGTGTGTTCACTAAATGTTCGGCCTCCAGGGGGTGTGCATGCAAAGTTTCACACCGATAGACCCAATGGTGCCAAATATTGAATGACATACAGTATACAGATACAGAATGACACACGGACAGACAGACGGTGCCATGTCATTATTCCGACCTCTCAATACTCCAACCTCCCATAGACACTGGACACACAGGGGCAAAAACATAATAGTGTCCATGCCTTTGGCTTGACGGGGACAATAATCCTTCATTATCTATAAGAGTGTGTCCTGTAATTGCCTGGTAGAGTTCTTGTTACCTCCACAACTTTTGTGCCCTGTCTGTCCATTCGACCGAAAGGTTGGTTCTGGGAAGAACTGATTAACTTTTACCAAAGATCATTAATGGAAGATATAGCCCATCCCACTCTCCGCCACAAGGTAAGAAAAGGTATATATAATGGTCTCCTACAGTAAGTGGGCATTGTTGCTTAAGCTCCCCTGCCTCCATTCCCTCATCTCCCCACCCTCGACCCATTCACTTCTCACAACCTACTTCTGGTCTGGTCAGCTGTCCTACAGCACACAGATACAGGAATTAAAGTGAGATGGGCATGTCTTGGTTGCCCAATGGGTATGTCAGTAGCATGGCCTGTCACAAAAATGCACTTAACTTCTGATCAGAGTATGATAACAGCAAAAGGTTTATCACGGGCCAGGAGACAAACAGATTAACTGCTCATTTACGCCCAGGATTTGAACCCGGGTCTGCAGGGAACAAAGCATCCATTGCTCAGTCAAAGGGGAATACCCCTTGCTCAGGGGAAACATCAGGCTTATGCACTGGCAGGGTAAGTACTTTACATTCACCTCCCATTGACCTCTTCCCCACAGCGGGAAACCACATTTTGGGTCACAGCACCACGCTAACACCCACAGGAGTCCATATGTTGTGGCTAATTAAGAATCATTAACCACTTAAACCCTTTTCATCATAGATTAGGGTCTGTACTTGGTCCCCTTCTTTCCTCCTTCCAAATCTCTTGGCCGGAAATAGTCTATGTCACAGTGTGACACGTTGTGAGTTTGAAGATCTGCTACTATTTATGTAGTCTTAGTTTTAGTCATCATAGCTTAGTTTTTATTTTGTTTTTTGTTTAAAAATAAAACCCAAAGGTAGTCAATGAACATTTTTCTTGATAGTTTTAGTGAACAAAATCAACACTGATGTCAGAGCAGCATAGTCACTGAATAAATGTCCTGACTCAACTGTGTTGAAAAAAACTCTGAGAAGGTCCACAAGTGTCATTTTATGATCAGTTTAATGCACTATGCACATATATGGCCCTAAATTGGTGCCGAGCCAAACAGTAAAGCACAGTTACGCTCTCTAAATGAATACTGAGGATTTGACAGTGTACTTATGTCTGGTGGTTGCTAATGTCCAGGTCTTTCTGGGCTCACTACTCAAGCGTAGCAGGTGAGGAGGCAGGGCCATTTGTCTCAGTTGGAGCAGGAGAGATGTCAAATCGTCGCTGTCAGGCAGAAAACCGGTATCTCCATATTGCATTATGTTAATGTCTTCTAAATCCTGACAGTTCAGGGACTTCCCCAGAAGCAAAGATATGAGTTAAAAACGTTTGCTGTGAAAGCATATATTCAAAGACTTGCGCTACATTTTTAACCGATTAAAAAAATAAAAATGCAGATCTACAATTAAGCTCATAGTGTGGCACTCTGTGCCGTGCTATGATATGAGCTTGTAGTTTCAACAGCGAAAGTTTAAAATAATGGTTAAAGTGCTTAAACGCTAAAGAGACACAGATACGTTCCCGTCCTAAATGGGTTAAAAAGAGCTATAACGTGCATCCATATTCGATCCATTTGGAGAACACCACATTCTTTTTTCCATGTCCTGAAAAGTACAGTAATGGTTTGCTTTGGACATACAAGGTTTCCACGTGACAGTGACAATATGCTAAGGTAGTGAAGGAGCCCTCCCACCCACGTTGGCTGGCCATGGGCCAATAGAGCTGTTTGGGGAGTAGCACTAAACAGTCATGCTCAGTGTTCATTTAACCCACTGAGTGTACAAACGGATGATTTTACTATGGTTGATTCCATATTCAATAGATGAACCGGAGGACTTAAATTATTCATATCTTTTTTTTTGTACTTAAATATTAATTACTACGTACAACATTTAGGGGAGAGGCAGGCTAATGCTACTGTGCATTATGCTTATACTGTTAAGCTTGTGTTGCGTGTAAGATTATACATAATATTAATACAACATCATTATAATTCCCTATTTAAATCCCTGTTCTCACACCTCCCTGTGCGCTTTCCAATACAGGACAGAAACCATGAAACTAATCTTGAAAGAAATCAAGGCATATACATGACGAATACTGTACACAAGTTACAAAGTGATGGCATAGAGTAAATACTGCAATGCAGGTTTGATCAAGCCAGAGTCTTGCAGATGCCCAATTCACAGAATGCACACTGCTCTAGAACACATGCACATGCGCGCACAGACAGACAGACACACACGCACGCACGCACGCACGCACGCACGCACGCACGCACGCACGCACACACACACACACACACACACACACACACACACACACACACAGGCACACATGAACACATACAATTTGATAAATAGTTGTGCCAAACATCCTCATTTGTATCAAACAAATAAATGACATTCAAGGATGCATTTGTTGAAGGACAGCTGCAGAGCCTTGCTAGTGAAAAGGTGCAGGGTCTAGGGACGAATGAATATCCTGCTTCATTGCATCATCATGCAGCAAAGGCAGAGGAAGCCAATCAAAGAGATTTATGACTTGACATTTCTCCAAAGTTCACACAGGGTGGGTAGAACGGGAATGGGTGTAAGTGTCCGACATTATTCTGCACCCACGCACACATAACATGACAAGGAACATAAACAATCAGTGCAAAACAGTCACACTTCTGTGTACATACGCATGCACATGTACCGTATGTTTGTGTACGCACACACACACACACACACACACACACACACACACACACACACACACACACACACACACACACACACACACACACACACACACACACACACACACACACACACATGCACACACGCACGCACGCACGCACACACTCCACTCCACTCCTGCAAAATGCAACCACAAGCAAGCACAAATAAAGACATACAAATGAGCATGTATGCTCACATAAACACACACTCACGCATGCCTAGCCTGGCCTGGCCTGGCCTGGGCTTTGTTCCCAGTAACAGTGTGTGATTTGCTGAGCTGCATTGGTCCCATACAGCAATGCACCAGCATCCCTTGTTAATTAGGATTCTGCATTCTTTCTGAGTCTTTTGTTTCAGCTGCATTACTTCTGAACTATTTGTCATGGAATTCACGGCATCCCCACTTAGTGAACAAATACTGCAGCACAGTAGATGTGCTTGTTTCTAGAGATGCAATTTCTATGCAGTGACGACTACAAATGAACTCTTGCTACGGACAAGCTTACTAAAAGTCTTCTAAACCTAAGTTCCAGCATGTTGAAGGTTTCTCTAGAATAGTTCTCCAATGTAACATATTTTCTTCTAAAGCATAAATATGAAGCAACAACACACCTTGTATTCATCGTTATAAATTATGAAATTGAGTGATTAGGTGAGCTGCCTTTGTATTCACATCGTCTCATATATACCATCAATAATATATACATACAGAGTGTCACAAGACTATTACAAGTAGTCTCTATACCCAACTGTCTTCTTTGCCATAATGGAAATTATGTTTTTAAACATGGCTGCACAACAAAGCTTTAGGTGCAAAAACAAAACAAAACAAAACAAAACATTTTTTGTCGAGGTGCATTCACATCAGGGTGTCGAGGTTCATTCACATCAGGCGTGATATGATTATTATTAACGATGCGAAATTAATGTCAAGTGATGGGCGTGGGAGGTAGATGTCACTGACAGTACGTTTTAACAGCGGGATACCAACGGCCATCATCGGGCGAATTTTCCGGAAGTCATTATTTGTCTATGGGACCCGGCAACTACTGGCGATAGCCGGCGATATGAGCGAACGGGCCATGGTCGAAAAGTGGGCGGAGGAACGTCGGCCGAAAATCTGAAAATAATTCATCTTTTTGGGCGAATTGGGCGACATCGTCCGGCGATAGTGGGCGATTGGGCGATAGCCAATGAAATTCAAGCGACGTTCGCCGTTGGTATACCGCTGTTAAAATTTACTGTAAGAGGAAAAAGACTGCAAAAGCAGACAACCCGCAGCACTCCAAATTAGAAGAGTATTCTTATAGGTTCTAGACTCAATGATGCAAAATGGAAACAAGGAAGCGCCAGCACACAATAATAAAATTCCTTTTCACATGCTTTATTACCTCTGACGAACAGACAACGGACGCATTCCTCAGCATTGTGACAACAGGAAGTGAGGTATCTATATATATATATGTATGATACAATCAAGTACAAATGAATGCAGGTGTCTCAACTGTCATCACCTTGAAAGATATCTAATGAGGACTCAATGTTTATGGTACCAAGACAGGATAAATGCCATGTGAAATCGAATAGTAAATAGTCAAATATAGAAATGTACACAATCACAGCAAGCTAACACGATGTATAGAGCTGATACATCATCGCCTGTTTGCCAAAGAAGAAGAAAGAAGAAACCAAAAATACATAGATAGATATTAAGACACCCCGAGTAATGTATCCACAGACTAATGAAAAACTGAAACAATACCAAAATTGTGCCAGTAAGTCTTTAATCTAGCCTAAATGGTAAATGGTGCATTTATATAGCACCTTTATCCAAGGCGCTTTACATAGTGCATGACATTCACCCATTCACACACACATTCATACACTGATTGCGGCAGAAGCCATGCAAGGTACGAACCAGCACATGGGGAGCAATTTGGGGTTCAGTGTCTTGCCAAAGGACACTTAGACAGGAAAAGACAGGATTTGAACCGCCGACCCTGCTCAACCTCCTGGGCCACAGTTGCCCTAGAAAGAAACCGTCCTGTTCAGTTGGTCAACAAGCTCATTATTAATTATAAAGGGGTGCCAAGTGGCTCACCTGGCAGAGTGCATACATACATACATACCATTAGGCCCTTTGCTACATGTTCCGCACCATCTTTCTCTCCTGCCTTTAAACACTATCTCTATCAAATAAAGGCTTGAAAATGTCCCTAAAAAATTACTTTGGGGTATTTGTCAATTGTCATCTCCCTCACACTCAAGTCCGTGGTCTGTTTGAGTGGTTGTGGTTGAGGTCCTGCATCTTGGCTCACATAAAATTACAGCCAGTGACAGCCACGTGGGGTCAACCACCCACACTTATTTGCTATTGGTTGAGGCCCAGTCAAATTTAAGGCGCAAAGTTGAACTCCCCCTGAAGCAGAAAATGGGAATATGCTTCGCTGCCGGACTTGATGTTACGTTAGACTCTTGTGTAGAATGGAAGTGAATGTGAACGGGAGACAAATATTTGTGCTTGTGTGGCCGTCTTTCTTCTTGGCCCATACCCCATACAGTATGTTTTTGTGTCATCAGAAAAATTGTCAGTATACAGTAGCTCACCCAGCTATTCGCGAGTAAGATTTGCGAGTAAGATTTTGGGTTGTTCATTGAGGTATATAGTATGAAAGTCTACTTGCAGAGACTTGAGATGGTAATCCAACACACTATGCACAGCAATCGTCTCTGTGCATAACTTTAAGTTTGTTTTCCCATAGCATTGTTTGATTGGCTCAGCAGCAGATTTAAACCAGAAATATGAGACCTTCACAGGCGTTTCCAGTTTGAATCTGCTGCTATGCCGGTCCAACAATACTATGGGAAAATTAACTGGAACAGGAAACAGATATGCCACCTTTTGAAAAACTGGGACTACACTTATGCACAGAGCCTATTTATTGTCAAAGTTATGTCTTATTGTTTAATTTTAATTCCTTTTAGCCACATGAACCGTAGCGCCCCAATTCTGTGCATGTAGGCTAATAATAATTCAGAAAGTAGAAAGTAGACCAACATTCTGTAACAATAGAGTAGGCAACGACCATGAACAATATACATAAATATTAGGGTTTCAGTTGATTTGGTGCTAATCACAGGTATACTCGTCCTATAAATTAACACATTGAATGCCACCTAGTGGACAAAATGGGTAGCGCTTTGGTGCCACGTGATGGGAAGCAATTCCACTATTACGCAAATCCAGTTTTTGATTCAATTTTGGATGCTAAAGTATGCTATTACTTTGACTTACTTTACTTAATCCTCTTTCCCCCGTCGAGGGGCATAGGGCGTCCACCAGAGCTCTCCATCTCACTCTCTTCTGGGCCTGGGCCTTTGCTTCCTGCTATTACTTTAGCATCTAGTAATCATGCTAGAAAGATAAAGTGAGGCCTCTAGAAAACGCCAATGTTCCAATCGCGATAACCAGCTATTCAGAAAGGACCTCCGAACATCGCCAATCTGTTTAAAACCTTGGACAGCGTGTGTAGTTTCGGAGAGAAGAGTGTCCAAAGGCTGTGGCCGTAGCCAGAAGCTAATGGTATTGGTCGGGCAGAAGCAGTGCAGGCGAGGCCCTAGCAAGCATCTCTAGCAACCTTTCTTCTAGCGATATCAAACGCCTGAAGACGAGTCTACTTGTCATGAGTGCCCACGTAATTAACATTTGAATGATTGATTGATTAATTAATTGGGAGAAAATGTAAACAAACACAAACTCTAAAAATAATATGACAATGGTCTATGTTTACAGTATATAATATATATGGCCAAAGCAATAAAATGTATTAATTCCAGTATGGTCCTTTAAATGTACTTAGGCTGAAATATAGGAAACCAATGGGAGAGGCTTATAGAAAGCAGTGCGCTTTATATTCACAGTGAAAAGCAGGCAGGTTTCTGGGGAAATTCAGGCTGGCCAACGACAGACCCCTCCCTAACGTTTGCAGTGTGTTTGTGAGGAAACCAAAACATCACCCTTGAGGTCAATGTTTCTGTTTATCCATGCTGATAGGGAAGAGAATGACTGGCATCTCTCTTCACAGAGTGCCTCAGGAGAATACTTATCCATGTAGCAGTGTTTACATAGAAGTGTCACCACAGTGTAAACCAGCCCAGGTTAGACCCACAAGTGGAAACAACATCCCTGTTATGGTGTCTAAACAGAACACCTCCTCCAGAGAAATCACCCTCCTTGTTCATCCAAATCACTGATACTCCTTTGAGTTATGCCTTATTGTCTCCGCCAGGCGAAGACTGTTTATTGTTTTTGCCCCTGTCCGTCCGTCCGAGTGTCCATCCTTCCGTCTGTTAACTGTTTAATCTCCGGCACCACTGGCCCGGTCGCAACGAAACTGCGTGCACACACTCCCTGGATGCCAATTCCGAACATCTGCCCCAAATATTCAAGAATGGCCTGTTATAGTGTCACAATTAGGCAGATGTTTTCAAAACACATTTTATTACTAATACAGATTTTATCCACACAGATGTGTCAGATTTTCCATATTCCATCCCGATTGGCTAAGATTGGCTTCCAAAGATTGCAGGATTGGCCCGTTTTGAACAAAATAGCTCAAATCATGAACGCAGCTTGCAATTTACGTGATATTTTGCACGCACATTCCTACTAGACCAAGGAATAAATCCCACGCTTTTCACATTGGCCTGTTATAGTGTCACCAGCTGGTGGATTTTTGCAAAACACAATTTTTGGAACAAAAAGCCTCAAATCATGAATTTGAACATCCAAGTGCTGTCAAAGATGTGAGAAGAAATTGCACCCTTTTTACGTTGGCCTATTATAGCGCCACCAGGAGTCCACAATAACCTACCTGACCTGACATTGACCTGTGCGCAGAGGAACACTTCTGATACTTTTCTTTGTGATACAGCAACAGGCTACAGTGGAAACTTTATTGACATGCGAAATGACGTGAGAACTTCAAATTTCATATAAAGCTTGCAGAAAAGAATGCAAAGCCAGCCTTGATTTCAGTCAAATCTCTTCCTTCTCAAGGTATTTTCTCCACTTAGAAATTCTTTCTTCTGAGAGCGCTGTAGAAGCACTCTATGCACTCTCAACTCTCTTGTTCCCTCTCCCTCAATCCCTCTCCCTTACTGTTACTCAAATGGAACATTCTGGAGTAGATGGTTCAGCTCCCAGACCAATTCAGCAAAAACAACAGGCCGGTAGCAACATGGTAATCCCTCTTCCAATGATGGGACTGAGCCCTGGCAGCGTGTGCACAGGACCGAGGGAGTAAGCACACCACTATCATCCCGCACTCAGCCAATCAAATCATCACAAATGTCATTCAGGCCAATCACTTTTGGCTTCTTCACTTTTATGCCCTCACTTTTATCTTCAATATGTACCTTGCTGAGCCAATCGAATCATTGCTATGTGTGATCAGCCAATCAAATCATCGTGTTTGTGTTCACACAAACAGACAAAGCTGGGCATAGGAGAGGATAGCGCCCCTCAAAACACAACATCCTCTTATAACCCAAATAAACATTTCGGCAAACAGTGCAAACTAACAAACCTACACATCATTGGTGTTAACCAAACTCTTATTCAATGTACACTCAGGATATACACTGTGCAGCATCCTCGCGTGAACTAACTGCAGATGCGGTTCCCCCCTCTATCACTCTTCTCCGCTGCTTCTCTGACAAAGTTCTCCCTTCTCACGGTCTCACCTGCAGTGGGAATCATTTACTTGCTCCTCGGATGGACTGTCGAGATGTAGATGATAAGAGATTCTCCCTGGCAGTAGCAGGACACAAGAGGTAGAGCAGGGGGATGCACAAAGACATTAGGCACCTGGGTGGAGCAGAGAGACGAAAGCTGGGAGAGGGAACTCTTATCTCCTCTCTTGTCCGCCTCTTGTGTGCCTCGTGGAGATTCCACTCTAGTGGAGCAGGGTGGAGCGCTGCCTGGATAGCAGCCCACACTTGCATCACGGGAACGCCTCAGCGCTTATCAGATGGCTTATCAGGCTCCCCCCTCTCTCCCTGTTCTCTACCTCTGTCTGTTTTTCCCCATCTCCCTCGTCCTCCTTCCTCCAGCCCCCATGAATCAAAATCTGCCAAATTTCAGCTTGAGCTCAGAATATTAGCTAGCTGCTGTCTAAGAGGAAATACACCACCTTATTTATAGGCTATGTGGCTGGCTGGAGATTTTTTTTAAATCACACTTGTGTGATGTGAGGGGCGCTCTTATCATCATACATCATCACAATCCGGCCAATCACTTTTTATCCTCACATTCCGTGCTTAGCCAATCAAATCATCACTATCGGGTACACACAACCACACAAAGCTGGGCATAGGAGGGGTTAGCACCCCTCACAAAATAAATAAAAAATCTGACCAGTCTGAAGTGAGTGGGTGTAACAGCACCCCCTATTGGTACCCTAAACATAGGGACATAGGTAAGGACGTACATTGCTGTTCCTTGGAGTGGTTGCACCACTCAAAAAATATAACACTTTTAGTCAGCAAGTTCCGCTTCCCACTCAGATCAATGTTCTTCACTTTCCCCCTGGGGCAGTGTGTGTTTCTGCATCTTCAAAGAATCATTATATTGTGAAATGGACCTATAAAAATGCATGCTGTGTAGTATTTTTTATATGATGGGTTACACCCAATTTATACTACATTGTACAATGGTGTTAAATGCTGAAAATAGCAGATATACTAGCTCACAATGCATTGCTTTATGAGGTTGTATATTTTTGCCATGTGACACCATTGTACGACAAAGAAATCAAGCATTAGGGCTGCATGAAAAGGCTAAAATGATAATCCTGATTATTTTAATAATCACAATTATTTATAATGATTGCAATCATGGAAAAATGTTTCATATGTTTTTCACATTTTCTTGATGCCTTTGTAGTTTCGTCAAACGGACTGTATAATGGCTTCTGTGATTTTATTGAGCCGCTGTGATGGATGTGGATATGGGATGTTATTAACCCTTAAATGTAAGTTTAAGCTGAGTAATATAACTTTAAAGCTGCAATCAATAACTTTGCACTTCCATTTTAAACATTTACATCCTGTTGTCGGTTTGGGCCTCTACTGGTAAGTCTTCCATCTCTATACTACTGATATAAATAAGTGAGAAGTAACAACTGACTAAATAATATTCTAAGATTTATGACTTTCCTTTGACATGGAGATTTCATTATGAGAAACAAGAGGCTCAGGCTGATTGGCTGCTGAACCACTCACTTTTTGAATAGGTAACTTTCCTTTAACTGTTGCTCACATACATGCAACTGTCAGCAGTTTTTGCATACCTTCTTGAGTCACTGCATTATAGTTTAATACAGTTGCTTCCCTATTCTATTCATGCCAATGGATCAGTGTTACGCACCAGACAATCCAATAGTTAGGCCCTTGTTCCAAATTGTAGGCTAGTAGGCTAAGGCTACTGGTCATTCTTTTCAACTTATTGAAGTAATAATAATACATAACATCTTTCTGGAAAGTCTCTGAATCCCTTTCAGTGACACATTGTAAACCACTAGCCCTGTACTTCCAAACATTTTCAGAAATATCTACAATCTCACAACATGACACAATGCAACGCATTATGAACTGAAAGATCTGTTAAAGACCTTTAAAAAAGAAGTAAGGAAGCCAGGTTGAAAATGGTTAAACATTTAGCTGACATTGATATGTGACCTGATATGTGACCTGTCCTTAAAAGGAAACTAAACTCATGGAATGCTAGTAGAAACTGTGGTATTGACGCTGACCCATGGTAAATATTGGAGCTTGACACACACAACACCCAATCAGAAACCAAGAACAACACTTTGGTGCAAGCTCGTCATTATGTAAAATTATTTGTAAAATATCAATCAGGGCTGTCTACAAAGTACACACACACATTAAAGAATATTGTAGTCGCAATAATTATGTATGACATGCTGTTATTAATTGTTGAACTATGAAGACATCTTTCTTCCTTTACCATACACAACAGAAACAGAAATGGGGTTGTAATGTGTAAATAATTAAACTGTGACTCCTGACAGATGGAGAGGAAACAGTGTGAGGGCCACTACTACTTAACAAGTGCAACACTACAAATCCACTGTGACACAGTAATAGTGGGGACATAGGTTGTATTGTAGTGCACCTTTCTGTGCGGTGCTGAGCTGAACTGAACAGACAGGGCAATAAAGTACCACCTAACTAACTGCGTCAATGTTGCATGCTGCTAATCACTGGAGAACATGCACTGTGGCAATCATTTTATATACATTAGGGTTAGGAAATTGATCCAATACGTTTTTTTAAGGTTCATATCAGGCAGGCCCAGGGCTTGCAGAGCAAATGATGGAATATCTAAAGGGTATTTGTAGTGATCCCTGTGGGGAAATTACTTTTGTGCATTTGACCCATCCTATTAGGAGCTGTGTGCAGCAACGCGGTGCGCACAGGGAGCAATTAGGGGATCAGTGTCCTGCGACACGAAAAACCTAGAGGAGCTGGGGATCGAACCGGGAAACTTCCAAATCTCAGGAGGCCGCTCTACCTCCTGATCCGACGCCACCCCCCTGTTCCATGATACATTATTGTGAAAACAA
>OOFJ01018673.1:0-11075 GCA_900323375.1 Benthosema glaciale | reverse complement strand
TGCAGCCTAGGTGCCCGGACAGTTGAGCTAACCAGCGGGCCTGACTTCTAGTACTTACGTCTGAGAACTGGTCAAAGTTGCCAAGCTCTTCATCGGAATCATCCTCCCAGTCTTTCCAATTGTTAAAGTCAACACTGAGCCAAGTTAACTGTGGGCAAAAATAAGTTAATTTGGAGGATTTCTCGATCACATTCCAACATCACATCAACAATGTGTTAAAACAGGAATATCCCGCTTTAACACTGAAGTAAACAGTGGTCCCCTTCCTTCCCCAAAAAAACCTTACATTTGTGGCAACGTGTGGACACTTGTGTGACTGACCTTAGCCTTTTCTTTTGTTAGCCTCGGCCATGGCTTCCCAGGTTCTGCTTTTCGTAAACAGCACAACACTGAACGATCTGTGCGTTTATGTTTGGATTCCTGCGTTTGAGGGAAGAATGATATTCAATAGTAATATCTAATGATATAAAACAATAATGAATGAACAATTGAGTGCAGAATCAGCTTAACCCATTAAGACATGGTGCGGATTCATACTGTAGTTCTCAAACTTTTTTGTAATTCAAAATGATTAACTTTCAAGATTTTTCAAAAATACCAGATGTGCAAGCTTGTAGGTCGGCACAAAGTGATGCACTGTGAGCATGTATATTACTTACCTTTTGATCAATGCCTTCAAAAAGGTCTACTTCATTCACATGTTTGACTTGATCAGTTCCTCCAAGACAGCTGTTGGAAAACATGTGACAATAAATGAACAGCTATTATTTATGCACAGGAAAAGGAAATTAAAAATAGGAACCACAATGGTGCAAACAGCAAAAAAACAAAGTATTTGCAGCAAACCCACCTGAATCCAAACTTTGCTTTGTCAAAGTTGATCGTGACATCCTTGCTGTCTGCAACGCAAAACTCAATGAAGACAGCGTCCCTCCTATCGTACCACTTGGCAGTTGCTGGATGCCTACAAGATGAGGACGCAGTGACATTAACACCTTAATAAACCTTGCCACAATTTTACCTTCTACAATTAGTCAAATTATGTTGTGAATTGTAAAAACAAAGTGACAAATGCTACATTTGTACAGACTGCTTAGTGCCAATAGCCTCTTACGCCGGGTTTCTACTGTGTTGTGTCGCGTTTGGACACCATCAAAAAATGAACCGAACGCAACACACAGTGTTTGTCGGCAGTGGAGCATGGATTAAAAAGGGAACATTCCCTGCATTGACGGATACCCAGAAGTGCGTCCCAGCATTAGTCTTTAGAAACACTGAACTAGAACCTAGATTTTACCATCCTGGCCAAAGCCAACTCAACAAAGTACATGGCCATTCCATTCATAATTGTTTCACTCAGGTTTATTGAATTACACTGCAAGCTGTAAGAACCACAAGCTCATGGATCATCAACTAAAAGTAGGGGTGTTAACAATTGATTAATTGCTGTTAAGAAATTCTTCAATTAAACTTAACAGTTAATGAGTTGAAAATTCTGTGGTTCTATCATTGGTTGGTTTTTTGTGAATGTAATGCTGTCTGCAGGCGCAGCTGAGAAATGCACATGTGGGCCGGTTAAAAAGGTCCCCCCCACCTTGGTAGCCACAGAAATGCCTCTGCTTTTGCATGTGATGTGACAGACAAGAGACAAGATAGTGCACTTAATTTAATTGTATTCTTCCTCATAAAAGATGCCATTGCCTAATTGGCTCTTAACGAATATAATATGCCTTTTATATTATTTCTGTATATCAGCAAAATGTGTATGTGTATTCAATATAAAGATTATCTGAATAAAAAATAAACGAACTGGTTAATCTATCGATAAGGTTATCAATATTATCAACTAATGGATTTATCGATAATTTGCATCCCTAACTAAAAGGGAATACATGATACAGAGTAGACCACCTGTACAGGACAGGTGGGCTGGTCTTTAGACAATGCCTTGCCATCAAAAACCATATGTATCGGGTTGCTATACAACAGCATCCAATTACACAGAATGCTCTGATGACAAGACGGCACCAAAACAATCTATAAAGCAAAAGATCTTCACATTTTCAATTGCAAACCAAATTTGAACAGTAAACAGACCTCACAATTTGCATTTCTCACACCTATGTCATGGTCAAAATAGCTAACATTACCTGCAGAGGAGCATGTTTCACTTTCAATACTAACTGTACAATATGTTTCAAGGACAAATGTCCACCTCACAGACTGAAAGCTTACATTATTTTACTGAATTAATGTGGGCACATTTTTAAATCATGTTCTTGACATTGCATGTCAATTCTAGCATACACATTTGATAAGTGTATTTGAACCTGTGTAGAGTGCCACCAGTTATTTCCTTATAAGATACAGCTTCAATAATCCCCCTAGGGAAGTGTGGGTCTCATAGTAGCAACAGCAGTAAAATTAAACTCAGTAGAAATGAAGAGGGGGGTACTGAGCTGTTGGCCCTCTGCATTGGATCTCTTAATGAGTGAAAATATGAGTATCACTTAATATAAATGCACAGTAAATATGAATGGGTATACTATTCAATATGCATAATATCTATCATCACCACACCAGTGAATATGCAGACTACTGTGCACATACTAGACTATCCATTCTTACAATCATTGTTGTTTATTCAACAAGAAACATGTACCTATATATTAATATACAGATTATATGCTCCAGATGATTCCAGCTATCTAAATTGCTAGCGGTCTGTGGCCTTACTAGCCAGACAAATCCTCTTAGAAGATATAGCATGCATGAAGCAATCAGGGCCACACACACACAGGCACTACATAGTCATACACCCCCCTCCTCCTAACTTTGCGAATCTTATCTGGCCGGCTTGGAGATTTAATGTTATATAGCAGTTAAAATGTAACCCATGGGCGGCTTCCCGCACTCCTATGTTAGTTGTGGACACCACTGCTAACCTGAGAAGGGAAGACAGAAGCCCAATGAATGAATTAAGTGGTGGCTAGCTAGCTAGCCCAAGCTGATAAGTAACGCTAGCTAGCCACCCTCCATATGAGCCATGCGGTTGCACCTGATCCATCCATGCCATTATAGAAGTCACGTTAGCAGCGATGTTGATCAACTTAACGTTTTACTCACAACTGTCTGGCTAGCTTCAAGACGTGCACGGCCATAATGCATACACTATAGTTCAATGGCAATTTATTATCAGAACAGAAATACGGTTGTTCCGTGTCTTTGGTGCTTTGTTAAATTCCTGAATTAATCAGGTTACAAACCTAGCTTGGCTAGTGAGCTAACCGTTAGCTTCCATTGGACTAGCTAGCATGGGGGCAACAAGGCCATTATTACCTCCCGCGAGTCCCGCCTTTGGTCAAATATTATATTATGGCATCATTATTTCATCACAATATAAACTATTTCACACCAAGGAGGGAAGAAAGGTGTCCACGCCGTTGAAATTACGTCATTTCTGAGTTAGGATAAAATGTGCCCTTTTTTTTAAAACGATAACGTTAATTACTACTAAACTATAAGGAAGGCTGGAGTTTTTTTTTTGCGTATCTTCTCCAACATTACGCCAAAACAAACAAAAACATGCTTACATGATGTCTCGGGTTGTGCGTAAATCTTCTTTTTTCCCCTCCTACAGACACAACAACAAGGCTTCTTTCTTTCTGGCAACTACTCTAATTTCTAAATGATTGTTCAATTTCACTTCCACGTTATTCGGCGCAAAAGGCTCCAATGGACTGTGCGACGTGCGTGTGTGTGTGTGGTGGAGTGCACTCTATCCGCGTGCGTGCTGCGTGCGTGCCACTCACTACCGCCCCGACGGCAGTGACGTGTCTGACGCAGTCAGCGCGCCGCTCCGCCCTCTGGACGCTTCTAGAGCGTTCAACCCTAAAGATAGCGGATCTACAAGCCCACGGCGCGTCACGCACGCTACGCGCCGTCGACTTGGAGATCCGCGCTATCTTCGGCGCGCGGCCCCGTCCTACGGCGCATTGTATGTATGCGCGTTCAGTAATGGCAGCATGGCCGTCTCGCCCCGCCCCGTCCCCCGCCCTGTGGTTTCTATGGTGATGATACTGCACAGTCAGACTGGAAGAGATATGAGAAGTCTCACTGTCTGGGCACACTATCTCTTATACAAAATGTGAAAAAAGTATTAAAAGAATAAAAGTATGCTTTGGAAAATGGTTTGAAATTATGTAAAGTAATAGGACACATGATGTGATATGATGCTTTACCCAAAACAAACTACAGCCCTGAGGCTACAGTATGTCTAGTTGTCTACATACACATTGCACAATCCATCCAGCTGGTACAAGGTTTATAGGTGCATAAGGTTTGTCACAAAGCTGGTAGCACTTCAGTGGGTGACGTCTATAAATCAGCAGCCTTGCACATGAGATTTAGTTAGAGATGTGAAAGAGCATATTGAAAGGTTCAACCAGTACTGTTTGTACTATAACTCTGGTACTGTCTTTCACAGGTAAATCAACATGGGTCACTGCAGCCTGATGACAGATGTTGCCTTGCTCAAAATAAATCTTTGTTTTTATTCCATTCTGATGTACAATTCTGACTATTACATTTTATAAATGTTAAAGCAATGGTTCCCAAACTATTTCATGTCAAGGATGCCCAAATTGACATTAGCCCGCGGACCCCCTTTTATAGCGATATGCCAGAGACCCCCAGAAGAGAAGATTTTTACAGCTCTAGCAGTGATTCTCAACCCGTTTAATTTCAAGGACCCCCATTTAATGGCATTTATATGTATCTCTGAGCTCCTATTTATATTGTAAAATCAATGTTAATTTAACTCTGAGTGTACAAATGGTTCCATTTGTACACTCTCAGAGTTACAGACCCATAAGGGTACGTCCATTTGGTTCCAAACTATCATTTTGCAAGGGACCCCCCGGAACTCCCTCAAGTAGCCCTGGGGTCCCCGGACCCCACTTTGGGAACCACTGTGTTAAAGTAGGCCTAAAGTGCTTTTCCTGGTACAAAGACACAAAACAGCCATTCAAGTTTAATTTTTATTTTTCTCTCCAAGTATTTCCAAGTATCATTCATTCAGGTGAACGATCTCACATATCATATATATGCCATTAGAAATGCTTTGAACTGAATGTTCTGAGCTCTGACAGACTTCTGAATGCAGCAACCAGAGTTTTAACAAAAAACAAGATGAGAAACATATCACTCCAGTTTTAGCATAGCATCTTTACACTGGCTCCCAGTAACTTATGAAGGACTGATTTTAAAATTATTTTGTTTTTAAGGCACTGATTGTCTCCCCAAATAAGTTCAAACTCGTCTCCTTTGGTCAATAAGGTCATCTAGTGCTGGCCTCCTTGATGCGCAAGAAAAAAGAAAAGAAAAAAAAAAGCTTTCTGCTTTTATGGGCCAAGCTCCCATCATCCCATGACAGGAAACAACCATGCAAGTAGCTTTAAATGCAATTTCAATACCAACTTTTTTATTCTTAAAAAAAAAACATTTCTTACATTTCTTCTTTTGACCTTTTAATGTAAAGCACTTTGAGCTGCAATTTTGACTTCATAATTATGATTTTATATCACACAAGTGGCCACTGTGAAAACTAGACAGACACACTTTGTTTATTGCCACAGGTGTGACTCATTAAAACTGAGGATATACTGTAAAGACACCATGTATATATGCAAACAAATAAAAGCATTTACTTCCAACAGGTGAGGTTTTAGTCACTAAACCCTCACCTGTTGGAAGTAAATGCTTCCACTAAACTTTAGTGGATTCTGTTCTGTATAAATCCTGTGTGTCCTTCCTCTAGGTGTCATTAGACTTAAGGGTCTAGAGGAAAATGGTTTGAAATGAATGATACACCATTCTGGGATGAGTGGTCTTGAGTGTGCAGATGGTTTCTTGGATAATGTGAATGCTGGGGATGAGACTATCACATTTGATTTTATAGTGGAAACTGTCCAATGTTAAATTTAGCAAAGTATAAAACAAAATCAACAGGAAATATCTATTTTCATTTTTTTTTACCAGCTCAGTGGCCTTGTGGATAGTGTCTGCCCCGAGTCTGGGAGGTCGGGGTTCGGCCGGGTCATACCAAAGACTATAAAAATGGGACCCAATGCCTCCCTGCTTGGCACTCAGCATCAAGGGTTGGATTGGGGGCAAGTCCCTGCGACATACTAGCGTCATGTCCAGGGTGTGTACTTGTACATCAAGCGGCCTCACACTACAGAAATAGGAGATGGGATCCTGCCCTATGGGCCTCATGGCTCGGCAAGGCCTACTTACTTTTTATATATTTTTTTAAAGCAGCATTTGATGCGATTTAGCAGTTTCATTGGATAAGATTGTCAACAATTGAGCTGGGGACCACCTGGAATACTTTCAAGAACCACCCAGTTGAGAACCACGGTTTTACAGTACTGGGTTTTTAACCTTTTTCATTTCAACCTTTATTTAGTTCTCGGAAAACAGGCCTGGGACGGTGGGACCCTCTTTCAGCAGTGCATCATCAGAATCAACTGTTTGCATTCATTTCTCCTGACCCTCTTAAGTCAAAGGGAAGGATATTTTGAATGATCAAGCTAGTCAATTATTTCTCTTGCACATCTTTGGCGATACATCATGGCAAGGTAACAAAACCCAAATCTCTACCAAAGTGTTCTACCCTTTACAAGTAGGGTAAGTGATATCTTGGTTTAAGCAACATTTTTGTGAAAAGGTTAAAGCTATGTCCAGAACTATAGGAGTTTTTGTTCAATAACAGGGGTCTCCCAGACTATCCTCATCTAATGGAACATAAATGTTCAGGTGGGTTGTCAATTTCAGGAAAGTACACTTATCAGCTTTATCATCATTTGAAAATGTAATTTGTTTAACGTGCTGATGGGGAACCACGTTACTTATACACTCAGATCATAGATAAAGAAAATACTTACAGCAACTTAAAGATTACTTGAATTTTTCAAAGATTCCTTCTACAATATTTGAATGAATGTACACCGATATGCCAATATTATAACATCCTCATCCTTACATACACCTACCAGCAACATCATTTCAAAATTCATTGTATTTGACTGAAGGACCAAGCCATTCAAGTTGTACTATATCAGCCACAAAAGACAACATCCAAATAGTATTTTTTTTCTTTTTCATTTTATCAAGCCACAACTTTATTTCCATCTTGGGTATAAATTGTACAAACGAGTGTAGATTAAGTCAGCAACTGTTCTTGACAACTTCGCCTCCAGTGTCCCATTACATCGTCAACTCCTGCAAAGGAAAACAATGCTTATTAATACATGACCAAATATGCTTCTTCATGGTTAAAATGTGTTCTTCTCTTCTCAGGACATAGAGTTGGCTTCAGTAAACTCAGAAGAACGAAAGTCAATGTTATCAATCATCATTGAAGAGTCATAGAATTTCTTAAAATTCCAATTGTAATAAAGATAGTTTAAGGTTTCTGCTAATAACGAGAAAAGGATTTTGTTTAGATCTTACCATGATAGCATTGACGATGTCGTTGTTGTTGTTTTTCAGGGCGCGTACAGCCTTCGCCCGCGACACGTTGGCTTGCGACATGACGAGTTCAATGTCTTTCACCTCGACTCCCGTCTCATCAACCTATAAAAAGATAAGGATCATACACTTATAGTAAAATGTGTTTTTCTTTAATGGTAAAATGCATTGACTTGTTTGTTATATCATTCCATCTAAAATCAGTGTCTTTGCCTTTCAGACACTGTGCACTGCATCTATATGTATACATCAGGGTTCCCACACATTTTCTTCACGCTGAAGCGAACTGTGAACTTGTAGATCTGTTCTACAAGTTCACCCGTTGGAGAAAAAAATAATTTTGTTACATATTTTGTGTAAAAATGTATAGGAAATGTTTTATTAATACAAAAAGAATAACCAAAAATGCAGAGTCAAATATTTTGTCCAGGACCTTTGATCCATTTCAAACCTTTTCCAGTAGTGGAAAAAGTTATTTCATGACCGTGGGAATCCTGATACATACACCAATCAAGCAAACTCAGAAGGTCACTCTGGTTACTGTTTAATAATCATCGAAGAGTCAGTGCATCATCTGTTCTAATCAAAGTTAAACATGCCAGACCAAGCAGACTGACGCAACTTGACTTACCTCTTCCTCTTCGCTCTCCTCCTGTACTGTTGGCGTCTGTGTATTTTCCTGGATGTTTGAAACGGCTTCTCCCTGTACCTTGAACTTTTCTGCAGCAGCCAACTGGGCTTGCTGGGAGAGATCCTCGATCTATGGCACAAAGAAGCCAGATATGTTACTGATGAACACAGCTGTCATCTACAACAATTTGACTCTTGTATCAAAACACCCATCAAGGGGGAAAAGACAAGTATCCCTTTATGTTACATACCTTAGCCTCACCAAAGACAATGTACGTATCTGACGCGGGGCTCTTGTAGACGTCTGGTTTGGTGATGACGAATAAGATGTTCTTGGACTTGCGAATGGTCACCCTGGTGACTCCTGTTACCTGCCTCAACCCAAGCTTTGACATTGCCTGCAGAAATTAAAGTTAAAGCAACAATTAATATCCATAATTGCAACAAATATAGGTTTTGTAGCTACCCCTTTTATAACTCTTTAAACGTTTTTATTATTTTCTTCTTTTGCTTTGCTCGTCTGAGTTTCAGTGTGAACCCACTGGAGCCAACAAGCTTTGTGCAGGGGGCCGAGAGCAATTGCTCTTGGCCTTTGTTTTGTCTGAAAACCTTCAGACAAAACAAAGGTTGACAAATAAAGTAAAGGCACAGTAAAATAAATTAAATATTTTTTGCTGTTCAGATTTCAAAACACCAATCTGGATAGGCCAAAATACAGATTGCACTATGTGCACTGCATCTTACATATACACCTATACTCTTCTCAGTACAGAAAGGCTGGCTTCAGCAGACTCAGAAGAACGAAAGTCACTGTGTCAATCATCATCGAAGAGTCAAAAGTCCTACGGTAAATCTGTTCTAATCAAACATGCCAGACAAAGCAGAGTGACACACTTTTGACTTTTAAGATTATCATCATTACCTTTCGTGCCTTCTTTTCACTGCGGCTCTGTTTTGCTTTGCTTACTGGTTCCTCATCTATTTCAGCGGCGGCAGCAAGCTGGAAAACAATGCAATATTGACACCCAAGGATTCAAATATAGATCTTTAAAATGAAGAAAATCACTACATTGTCTTGTAAATAAACTAGTTTGCAAGCAAGGCCTTGTTGTTCAACAAAGTACTCCAATCTGGATAGGCCAAAATTCAGACTTGGGCTGCTGGTATTAACATGCCTTTGTGCACTGCATCTACATACACCTATACTCTTCTCAGTACAGAAAGGTTGGCTTCAGCAGACTCAGAAGAACGAAAGTCACTGTGTCAATCATCATCGAAGAGTCAAAAAACCTACAGTACATCCAATCAAATATGCCAGACCAAGCAGACCGACACAATTCAAGCTGTGCCAATCAATCCCGTTCTGGGTGAGCATGATTCAACCCTCACCTGGGCCTGCTGTGTCTGTGTCTGGGCAGAGTCCTGTTCCTCTAGGTCTGGTACTGACTCATCACTGTCTGATTCAGTGCCAGATCCTACAGACGGCAACCAAAGAAATGTAAATTAGTCACAATATATTAAGCTGTGGGTCTCACTTGTGCATTAGCAAATTGGTGTCAAATAATCTGTCAAACCTGGGGAAGAAATGAATATGTGGATGATGTATGAGGAACAGTTTATGTGAAAAGGAACACATTATCTGTAAATCTGGTGCACTTAAGAGAAATTATGTGTGATTAAACAGTAATCTGCAAAAGAGTTTATCATTAATGAAAACATTTTAAATCAATTTGGATCTCGAGTATGGTATGAACACCAAGTAATAACCCAAATCGACACAAATACGAGTTTACCCCCTCCCAAAAACAAGTTATAAAAATGATATCAGCAGCAAAAAAACAACAAAGAAAAGACATTACTGACTTGCTGAAGGGAAGAGACAGTAGAAAACAGATTTTCGTTTCCGTCCTCAATTAATTGAGCCACCAATAACCGGAAGACCATTTTTTCTTTTTACACATTACATCTTTGAAACAGACCAGTTGTAAGTTACGTGTGAAGCAATGCAGCCTTCATGAAGGCTACTTCAATCTAGGTTTGTAACAGATTTCCAGAACTATTGACAAGTGGGGACAAACAACACAGACTGGACAAACAGGAGAGAAAATAGAAATACCCTTGTCATTCTTGATCACAGGTTCCACCTTGGTTTTAACAGGAGTGGGGGTAGGTTTTGGGGTTGAGTCGATTACCTCAACCGTAGGTTTAACAGCAGGGGGTTTTGCAACAGCCTCTGCAAATGTAAGCTTTTTGGGAGCTGGGGCAGGGACAGCAGGTTCGACAGGGGTGGGCATAGCCTCTGCTGGTTCAGCAATCTCAATGGGGGTGGATTTGGCCTTTTCAGCTGGTGCGGCAACCTCAGTCTGAGCAGGTTGGACCTTGACAGCTGGCACTACGGTCTCATCCTTGGCAACCTTAATTAGCTCAGGTTTGGGTTCAGCCGCCACTACAGGCTTATCAAAATCAATGACGGGTTTAGGAGGAGCTGAAGCAGACACAACTGGCAAGGGTTTTGTCTCAGGGGGTACGAAAACTGGCACTTCACTTCCACTTGGTGGAATGAGTGGAGGAAGGTCATCATCATCAAAGGGTGGCAACACAGGAGAAGGTTTTGGTGAAGCTGCCTTAATCTCAACCTCTTTAGGAGGGCTGGTTGCAAGAGCATCCGAGAATGAGACTGGGGCTGGGGCAGCAGGTTTTGAGGTCACTTTAAATGCAGCTGGGGCTGCAGAAAGCTTGGCAGGGGTGGGTGAGACTGCCTTCGGCTCAAGCTTGGCAGGGGTGGGTGAGACTGCCTTTGGTTCAGGCTTAGCAGGGGTGGGTGAGACTGCCTTGGCAGGGGTGGGTGAGACTGCTTTTGGTTCAGGCTTAGCAGGGGTGGGTGAGACTGCCTTTGGTTCAGGCTTAGCAGG
>OOFJ01018671.1:0-10339 GCA_900323375.1 Benthosema glaciale | reverse complement strand
ACCCACCCATTCCCTCCCTCATCCTCTGCCCCTCCAGTCTATCTCTGGTGAAAATGATCACAGCAATTCCTCCTCGCGGTGCGGTAGGAAGCCTGGAGACCGACAGCATTTTAACTCAGAATGCCCATGGCTCATGTACGCATTTTCCAGCCTAGCACGGTGCTTAGGTGCAGTTGATAGCGAAGCCCTGAATTGCTATGCATTAGGCCATCATGGACCCCAATTGAAAATACTTTGTGGCAGGGACCCTCATAACATAAGATTTTCACTGTTAGATTAGATTTAGTACAGAATTCTACAACAGTCCATGCTGTAGCTGGGAGATACAATAACAGTGGAGAGACCAAAATCTGTTGATCTGAATAGTCATTTATATAGATTCTCTCATTAGGCTAACTAATAGCAGGTGAAATAATTGTGGAATTAAACTTGTCCTCGTGCTGGGGAGACCCTGGAACCCCTTGAATGACCCCAGGGGTCCTCCAGACCCCAGTTTCAGAACCACTGCCCTAAGTACAGCGCAAGGCTGTGACACGGTTGGTCTCCAGGCTGCTTGTCTCTGCCCTGGATCACTCGTCCTCCAACAACGCTGCACGCTTGGATGGCGGCACCAGGTGTTCAGGCAGCTTGGCGGGAAGCTCATGACCTTCCAGCTTAACCTTGATCAGATGGTTAGCCAGGGCAAACTCCTCATCATCGAGGAAGCCGTCTTTATCCACGTCAGCCAGCTTCCAGATCTTCCCCAGGACCGTGTTGGGGAGCTTGGACTTCACCATCTCCTTCTTGGCAGCAGCGCCCGACACTTTGCCATTAATGGGAGAGAGAGTGTAGAAGATCTCATCGTATGTGGGCTTGTCACGGCCCACCACCCACTCCATCTCGTCGATACCCTCGCTGGCTCCCTCGCCGTATCCGTGACCGAAGGGCCCGCTCATGGTCCCCTCGAAGGCTCCACCCTTGACTACCTGGCTGGGCATAGCCGCCTCCTCCTGGCGAACCAAGGCCATAAGGCGGGCAATGTCATTGGCCAGCATGTCCTCCACGGCTTCCAGCAGCTTGGGCTTCAGCGGTGGGAACTTGGCGAAGTCCTGGCCGTTCAGCAGCTCCTAAAATGAGGGAAAGGGAAGGGAGCGTTTGAGGTAAAAAACAGGAATTGGTGATGGAAATAGATCTGTCTTGCCTGGCTACCAAGGGGGAGTAAGTGCACAAGGAGCAGGATTTCCTGACACCAGGAAAAATAAATCTCATGTCCATCCTGCCCTGGAGGGGGGCAAGGGGAGGAAGAAGAGGGCAGAAAGGGGAGCAAGTGTAAAGGTTGAAGTTCATTTTTACTGCAAAACTATCTACAGTATTTCACAACACCACTCCCTTTGGTGTACCGGTACTTACAACCCCTGCAACTTGTTTACATTTCATCTCACCTGCATCTTGTTGATGTTGGGGAAGTCTCCAGGTGAGATCTGGTGTTCCTTTTCAATCTTCAGGTAGATTTCGCCCAGGTTTGAGATGAGCTCCTTCTTTTTGGAATCCTTCCCAAACACACTGGGCATCTCTTTCTTCAGGGAGGTGATGATATAGGCTTGCACCTGGACAGCACAAATCATATAATATATGATTATAGTTTGACACTTTCCCACTGATAAATTCACACACAGAAATAATCAAACTAATAACAACATGGCTCCCATAATGTGGAACTCAGACTTCATCAAGTTATTTAATTTATGACGTATAGCTCCATATTTGTGATAAGGTTCCCTGACTGCCATTCTCGGGAACAATGCAAATCATTGCATTTATATAGGAATATATACGGAACAAACATTATGTTTTTGGTCCTCTGGGTCATATGAGACACACAGACACACACATTTACATAATATATAGAGAACCATATAGAGAACACATTGTACAATTCCCATGTTCCTAAAACAAACGTATAATTCACTTCCGCAATTTTTTTGAAACAAGGAACCTAAATACTAGTAGTAGTACGATTACATAATCTAGGGATCATTCTGGGGATGTCTTAAAGAATTGGCCAAGAATGGAGTGAACGTCATTCAATTATCAATTGGTTTGAGGATTTAATTTCATGGCATGTCTCTGAAAGAGACTAAGTCGTGTATAAGAGCTTCTGTCTTGTCTGTCTGTTCGGACATGACCCCTGGACAGATCCGCACTTAATTGATTTAGCACACAGTCACTAGTCGAACACAGAATCCTACTTTTTGGCCCACAGCTATACTAATCGAAGTTAATAGGTCTCAGATTGTGCAAATCTGGACATGGATAGACTCTTTCAGAGCCTAGCTTCTATAAGGAAGTCAAAGGCGGTTGAATCTGAGTGAAACCTTTCCCAAAAATCGTGTTATGCGTCATAGACGGGCCTCAAGAAGTCCAAGATCCACATGAAACCACGTCTTTGTTGTCCAGTTTTATTTTTATGCTGTATATTTGGGGGTATTTTATGCTTTATTACAGACCGAAACAGTTAGGCCTCATTCACATCTAGGACTCACTTGAATCCTACAACCTCTCTGTTTAGCAAGCTCCCAATTCATTTCCAATAGGAATCACATGGTTTGAAGACTCAAAGGTGAGCCATGTGGGGGAGGAGGCCAGGAGAAACACATGGCTCACCTTTGAATCTTCAAACCATGTGACTACCATTGGAAATTAATTGGGAGCTTGTGAACGGCGCCTTAGAGAGACAGAAAAAGGCAAGGGAGAGAGGGGATGACATGCAGTATAGTGCCTCAGGGCGGATTCACACGGGGGTCAGCTGCGAGGAGGACTAACCTTGGCGAGGCGTGCCCGTTTAATGAGGTCATTAAGCTTGCGAAGCGCTGCATTGCGTGGTAGGGATTGGATGTCCAGAAACAGGTCTTGCTCCTCTGCTTCAAACAGCTTCCTGTTGTCAGGGACCAATAGCGGCTGGGCCCAGAATGAGCCAATATACACACGTACCACCTGGAATTAAAGAGTGACAGTTAGTTAGACTACGCCCATACTGTCTATCAAGTGGTCGTTTACAGTCAACATGCCCCAGGGGAAGGAAATTCTTTACATGGGTCTCAGTCTCATGCATGTTGACGCCACAGTCCTAGACGAGGTAGCATGTATTGTAAATGGCCACGAGATTACTTACGTCAGTGACGTGCACCAAAAAAAGACACTCAGGATGTCAAGAGATGTACACAGGATGGTCAGGTTGACAATAAATCAACGCAGAATGATAACAAGCACTTTTATGCACACTGTGCTCGTGTAGAGTGGGTGTGTGCAGTACATTGCCATTCCAATGTCAGTGAATAATTATCCAGACCGTCCAAAGGTTACAGTCTAGGGTTTGGTTTATGATTATCACTACAGTCCAAACATTAACCAGACAAATCATAAGACATGGCAGGCCACATGATTTCACATGATCTATATAAATTAACATGTGGTATTAAAAGCTGTAACACTGCCATTTCACTTTCATTGTCCACATATGGGCACTTTACAAATGTCCTATACTTGAACACATGTCACATCGAAAATCTGGTCCAGGACGACCCATCTTATTACCGTAGATTGCATAGCGTCTTCAGCAGGTCATATGCACTAAAAAAAGACTCCTTCTTAGAATGAACAGACTGCTGACAATGCCCTGTCACACCTCCGGTGACCTCATCGACCATGTGCAAATTGTTAAGTGAATATAACAAACTATTCCCACAACTGATTTCTGTCAAGGCACAAGCTTGTATTCATGGTAGAGAATTGAGAGCAGTTCAATACCCGTCAAAATGTGGAGGTTATATACTGTGTGTCATTTGCCAGCTACTATATCACTGATGTGCAATCATCGTTTTTTTGTGAAAATGAAAACAACAGGAGAAATTGTACTGTCATTGTGTTTAGTCAACAATACTACCCAAACCTTGCTGTAGGAGAAAATGGAGGAAGGGCATTTTTTTCCCGTTCTTGAAGATTGTAAACGTGTGCAGTTTTCTACTTTTGTGTGTGAAAAAACAACAACATCACCTCCTGAATAAAAACTGGAGAAATACCATGGTTTCCCTTTAAAGAAAACCCTACTCTGCTGTAGAAGAACCTGTTTAGAAGAGCTGTGCCTACCTCAGGCGTGTTGATGATTTTTCCCAGGGACCACATCAGTGCGCCATAGACCCTCATCAGCTGCTGTGTGCTGATCTGGTCGGCCTTGTTGAGTACCACACGCATCTTGTCTTCATGGTTCTTCAAGGCTCGAATGACCTCGGAGAACTCGTCAGAGATGTCCAGCTTGTGAGCATCAAACAGGAGGATGATGCGGTCTACACGCTCAGCGAACCACTCCAGCACGGCCGCAAAGTCATAACCTAGAGGGGGTAAGAAGGGGGCACAATTAGTGTTTTCCCCCCCAACAGCCGAACATGGTAGGTAGAGCGGGTACAGGCTTTAGTTTAGACATACTATTGGTCCGACTGTCATTAGACCGACAACATACCCCTAGTAAGCTAACCTCGCCTCACCAGGCTTTCCACCAAGGAGGAATGCCTGGTCTGTGTTCCAAAATCACAGTGTGAACCGGTCTGGAGCGGATGGTAATTTATGTCATGTTGTAGTCAGATTTGTAGTCATCGTGCAGGAAAATTCATAATACTGATTCCTCTGTGTGGTTTCCTGTCTACGGACTACAAATATTGACTACAACGTGACGTATTTTACCATCCGCTCCAGACCGGTTCATACACCCCGAAAGGGAATGCTGCTCAGTCTACCCCTAACCGCAAGCACGGGAGCAGCGCATGTTCGACCGCATGTCTGATCGTTCTTTCCGCATGTCGGTCTGTTGGTGTGTCTAGTCTGCGTGTGCATCCCGGTAGAGCATGGCACTGATTCACTGTCAGCACTGCAAATGGCATTGGTTAGGAATTTATTCATTGTGAAACAAGTTCGTTTTTTTTTTTGCCCTACTCACTTGTTGACTGACATTTGGTTGACAATATATTGTCTGCATGAATCAAGCTCTACTGCAGCTTACTTATCTAGTTTAGACCCATTTAACATCTATATTTTGGAGTTTTAAATTGAAATGTTGACGTCAATTCACTTAAGGTTAAGATTAAATGGTTTAAGATTAAAATGTAAGATTATGATTAAGAAAGATTAAGTTAAGATTAAGAGGCATTATAACCCCTTATCTCGTCCAATCTCGCCCTAGGCAATCGGTGATCATTAATTAATCTCGCCCAATCTTGCCCTAGGCAGTGAAACTGTTGTGAGAAGAAAGAAAGTAGGGATAGAAATGGAGGACATAGGAATTTGAATGAGAGATGGAAGAGATTTCACAACAAAATGCTTGTTTAGAGACTACTGAAAAGCTATCAGTGTGATACTTTTGTAATGCACCTGTCACCACAAGCCCATTACAACAGGAAATGACACACCCATGCTGCATGAGGTGTTCTACAAACACATCGATAACCTATTCAAATGTACTATGCACTTGCGCCAGTTCTGAAGGAACAATTGAAACAGTGAGAAAATGACAGCACGACATTTCTTTCTATGCATACCTCTCTCCCCAACCCTGGAGTTGGGGGGAGAGAGGGATAGAATTATGGTTTTGATTAGTGTCTGTATCATCTGATCTGAGAAGAATGCTATTGGTCTACTCTAAATATCTAAGCTGCCATACAATCAGTGCCAAATCTGCTGCACACGCATTCCAACAGAACTGAGCTTTTGTCTGTGCCTGTGTATGTGTGTGCCTGTGAGAAAGAGGGGGTAGAAAAAGAGAAAGGGGGGAGAGGGTCCAAAGTGAAAATGAAACCAAGTGAGTAATAGCAAGATGAAGAATCAAGCCTAGTGAAAGAGAAACATGTGCAGGAGACATGAGTGACACAGTAATATGAGAGAGAGAGAGAGAGAGAGAGAGAGAGAGAGAGAGAGAGGTGTTATGGGGATAAAAGTGGAATTTTAAAGTCCAACATTCCTGTGGGACACAGCTGAGGACATTCCCTGCTTGTCAAATGGCTTCCTTCAACACGCGTCCCTGTGCGACCAGACAATGACAGCTGCTCCTCTCTCTCTCCCTACGGTGTGGTATCTCCCCACCCTGGCCCCTAGCTGCTTTACTAAAGACCAGCATTGACAACTGCAGCACAACGCACACGAGCGCGTGCGTGTGAGCCAGGAATGTGCCCATACAACTTTTTCATCCAACTGATCCAAATACATGACCATTTACAAATTGGCTGCCACTTGCTGATCCTCTCAATTATATTTTGCCAACAGCGAAGAGCCTACACTGTTTGTTAATGAAACACCGGACAATACAACCCATTGTTACTGTGGTATAATGGAAATAAGTCTCAACGTCCTTTCATCAGTGGAAAAAGGTGTGGCAACAGCCAGGCATCATATTCTCCAAGTGGTGTAATTCTCTTACTCATGCCATTACCATGTTTTAGTCTGATATCATCCTCATGCCAGTACATTCCTTGTACATGCACACACGAGCCCGTCATACATCATTCAGCAGCTGAACAAACCAGACAGCCGTGTTTATAGTAGACATATGGTACAGTGTGTCTGTGGAGTACAGTACTGTATCTGTGTTTACACAGAAACACGGACCGATAGCGATGAAGATATTGTTTGCGTGTTACGTGCATGAAACAGGAAGAGTGAGAGAACCTGTGTGTAACTGCATAGATGAGTGACTCCAAATGTATACATGACATGTACAGTGTATCCATCTGTGTGTGTGTGTGTGTGTGTGTGTCTCTAGGTAGATGACAGAGTGGGGACTGTGTGAGTGTGTTAATATTGGAGAGAGTATTATGTATCAATAGAACCATAATTGTCTAAGGTATGTGGTATTCTCTGGCATCGGGTTACTTCTCTTCCTACAGAGCCTCGGAGTCTGGAAAGGGTCACCTCAGCGTACACAAGTCACTGCAGCGTCAGACACCTTTTGTGGCTTATCAGAAGCCACTTATACACGCTGCCGCTTGTCTGTTAGTGTTTACAGTCGCTCCTTTGGCATTTCAGGGTCCAACTAAGCCAGATATCTTTCATGAGCCTTTTCTTGTCCACATCCCTGCCGGCTATGTCCTTCGCATTCTCCTTCACCTCATGATTCAGTCTCTCTGTCTCTCTGATGCTCATGAGAAATTGGAGCCCATAAAGAGCGTATTGACTGACTATGTTGGTCGTCAGACCACCGTTCTTGGCTACATCTCTCTGTATTGCTCAGCTTAACTTCCCCAAAGAAGAAAAAAAAAGTCACATCATGCTCTGCAGCAGTATTTTATGCTTGCTGTAAGGGGTAAAGAATAACGAACTTGCCTCAAACACAGTCGCCCGCCCCGGGCATACATCTGGCAGAACTGCTCAGGCTGGTATTCCCGAACTAACCTTAGCCTCAGTAAAACTGTACCAAATGCTAACCCTATTCCTAAACTTAACCCCAGTAAAACTATGCCTAACCCTAACCCTAAACTTATTTCTAACCTTATTCTAAGTAAAACAGAACTGCCCCACTGAGTGGTCGGCGTAAGGTCGGTGGGAGAAAAACGAGGGCGAGCGTGTTTTGAGGCGAGCATTCCGGATACTGTAAAGAGCAGGTACAAAAAGCAGAAGTCTGTTTACTTCCTCTGATACCTCTGATTCTGAAAACTCAGCAACATAAAGGGGGGATGGGAAATGTATTCCTGGTGGAAAGAACTGGTGGCAGTCTGGCAGAGAAAGATGACATGTTATCACATGTCCTGAAGAAACCCAGGATGTGGCAGTTATGCAGTCAGCAGCACACTGAATGGCAGAGGCCCTGAAAGTGACACTTAAGTGACCCTGGAAGTGAAGGAATTGTTTCAGTGAGTGAATTCTCTCTCTGGAAATCATTTATTTCCTGACAATACCAGAAAGACAAAAATAGATGGAAAGGTACTGAGGGGAAAAAAGATACATGGGAGGGAGGTGTGTCTGTGTGTGACCCAAGAGGAGAGATTATGCTGACAAAATAGCAGAGAAGTGAAAATTGCAAAACAAAAGGAAAGACAAGGAGGAAGGGGGGAGAGGGTGTAATACCAAGAATATGTAGATTGTTGAGTGTATTTACATAGTGGAACATGTTTACTCTGGGCCTCCCTGTACTCCAGGTGTGTGCAGACTCTTGAGATGTAGGTATATACAATACTAAGGAAGGGTTCCGTGTGGCGTGTGTACCAGTGTGAGAGAAAGAGCAAGAGAGTTGGCATGCGTGTGTTAGAAATACCTCTGCTGATCCTCTGTTTCTCCCCTGAAAGAATTCCAGGAGTATCGATGATACTGATGCTCTCCAGGACTGCATTAGGCATCTGGGCACACATGAACCTGGTGGGTGGTTGGGTGGGGGGAGGGGGGTCAGATAGAGAGAGAGAGAGTAACAGAGAAAGGGAGAGGGGAAAGGGAGAGAAGGAACATGGGTGGGAGGGAGACGGGAGACAGAACCGGTCAGGTGAGAATGTCAATGCACAAGTTTGGCGTTAAACAGACCGGTCGTCTTCTCACTGATGGTTGGCTTGCAGTGGAACGAATGACGGCACTGGAAAAGACAACTGGAGCACAATAGGGCGCTGGCTTCCTGTGAGATTCAGTCCCGCGTGAGTAGTGGAAATGGTGTTTCCCCTTGAAACTCCACGAGGCGGTGGGGGGTGGGGGCGGTGCATGAACTGAATTAACACTCACCCTTGTACGCCTGTTGTACGTTACCTGTGTGTAAAATAAGACTATAGGAATGTGATAACTGTGCACTAATTGGTATACCTTGGATGATACAGACAATATAAGCCTCTAACTTACTTGACTTACTTAATTGGCATAGACAACTGTAGCCGTGGCCAATCCAGGCAGGGGGCGGGGGCCTAATTGAAGTACAGTCAAACACTTTGAGTGGCTTTTTCTAGCTACCGTATTCCTTGGGTTGGTTCTTAATCTTACAACGGATACCTTTCAAAATGTGAGCGCTAGAGTGCCAGAAGATATGGGAGATTTTACTGACAGGTTCCCCCCTTCCGTTCCCCACCAAAACCGGTAGGCAGAAAGTCTCTCTAGAAGCGTTAATATTCCAAACGAGAGGCTTGTTGAAGTCAGAAATTAAGACAGAAGTATGCCTTTTTGGTCAAAACCACAGAGAGTTCTCTAGATTAGGAGATAAGAGGCATACTACTAAGGTCTCTCTAGAAGCGTTAATATTCATCCAAGGAAAACTACGGTTGGATTAGAAATGACGTTCCTAGACGTCATACGGTCTAAACGGGTTACACACGTTGTGGCGTGACGTCAGGCTGCTGTCCGTTGTCCACTGTTACAAAGTGAATAATGGGGAAACATGAAAGTCACCCAAAGTACAATGGTTTCTATTGAGCTCAGACACTGGGGTTTTAAACTTTTAAAGGCTAAGCGGAGGTGTGGCATTGTCCAGCTGAGACACGCACACACAGATGAACCGCACGTTATGAATGATGAGAGAATGAGCGGGCTGCAAAGAACCCTTCGGAGTACCGTACGGAGGACAAAGAGGGCGATTGTTAGACCAGGCCCACGCTTCAGAGTCTTCCTCGCTCTAGCGCTCAGTCAGTCACTCTGAACCAATATTCAAAACATAAGCTTAGAGACACAAGGTCAGACATGGAGAACCCGGTCTTTACATTCCTGCAGCAACCGCAGTCAGGGAAGCCAGGCACGCAGGCGCACGCACGCACGCACACACACACCACAACCTCTAACACAGAGGTCTCATACCACATGCAGGGAAAGGAGGAAAAAATCCAAGGACAAACAAAAAGTCAAAGACATTTGAGAGCGTGCGAGTATATAGTGATCCTATACATAGTATTTTACTGCAATGAACCGTCCTGCCAAATGAAACAAAAACATGTTGATTTTCCCCCTCTGTCAGTCTCTCTCAGCCTATCGGGTACAATATCCAGTTGGAATCTTGGCTAAGGTTTTCCACTCAGCCATCAAGCCCAACATTTTCCACACAGTCTCTCTAGCAAAGACAAAAACAAAACAAAACAAAAAAATGAAACCCCTGTGATGATGAACTCTCCAGCAGAATACTCGGAAACAAGAGACTCCTGCAACGCACTGGGGCAGGAGAATCTCCTGCTGGCTGAACTCCCATTCTGTTGAAATAATGTGAGGCAAAAGTGTGAAACCCGCCCGCCCCCGTTTGTGGGGCCGGGGTGCTTGCATCCTGGAGAGGGGGTGAACATTCTGTGTCACACAGTCATGTGATTGGAACTCAGGCTCCACTTTGACATATGGGTTTTTCCTTTTGTACCCTACCCTCTGTCCT
>OOFJ01018657.1:14232-28016 GCA_900323375.1 Benthosema glaciale | reverse complement strand
GAGGAAGCGTTCATTTCTATGAGGGCCGTAGCGATGTGCGATCCCATGCCTGGAGGTGACATAGCAACGTGCCTAGCAACCGGAGCGTTCCAGGGCTGAGTCTGAGCCTCGAGCTCCATCATAAGCTCTAAAACAAACAACGCGCACGCACACACACACACACACACACACACACACACACACCTACACACCTGTGAGGTGTTGAAGTACACCTCATCGTCCTGTTGATAAGCAGTTAGATTTTGGTGTTTGTGGTCCGTGGCAGGTCGCACCAGCATCATCCAATTACAGTCTTCTTCATTGGAAGAGTCAAAGCACTCCACCACTCCATCTTTCTGAAAGATCTACCCAGGTAAAAATAACCAGTAAAGACCAGAAGAAAGAAAAGAAAGCACACACTGTCTGACAGCATAGTAATTTAGAATATGCAGGAACAAGTGACAAAACAACTAAAATTATTCTCAGCTAGAAATTACAGGCCAAAACTTGTAATCCTGAGGGGAAATAAAAAAATAAAATAAAATAAAATAATAGAATAGAAAAACGATAGTTTCAAGGTTCTCAAGCAAGTTCAATCATGATGTATTACCTTCAAAGGAAACGGTCCTTCTTTCTCAAGGTGCAGTACCCTCTTAGCCTCAAAGGGCCCAAATCGGGTCCTTCTGACCAGTCGTCGAAGGACGAAAACTCCCTCTTGACCCTCATCCACCTGTCTGATTTCCAGACTGTTTGGTAGGGAGGACCTGAATACGTGATTATATGGCTAGATTAGATAAACCTTATATTTGTGATGCTGACGGAAATTACTATACAGCCATTGGTAACATGAAAGTTGGAGCTTGGGAATACTGGCAAAACTGTCTAGACTAGAGAGACCAACTGAAGACAGACAAGACCAAGCTACAAAGCTGAGCTACTTCAGTGAGCCTTTTGAAAACTATCTCAGTCACCAGGACACTTTCATTGTCTCCAGGATTTATGTAACACATATGTACACGACATCACTTTTAATAGACATTGTGTACTGCTGCACAGTGCACACTAACTTTTCACAGAAACACTGCCATGGTTAATGATTAAATAAAAGGTCTGGGCACTCCAATACTGTATGAATGCATTGACCCACCTAGCTCTGCTAAGCACAAAGGAGTCCTGTACAGTCACCAGTGGTCCCAGTTCAGGACACTCAGAGTTATGATACTGACCACAGTCCTCACACCCTATACAGCAGAGAAGACACACTTCACACATCACAGCCATCATAGAATAAATTCTCTCTTTTTTTGCCACTCACACATTGTCACACACATGTATGCTTCATACTTACAGATATACTCATCTGGCGTCTGCTCGGCCATTATACCAACCTACAAATGTATATTTAGATTGTTACTACATATTAGTACTAATGAGAAAACACTAAAAGAAGTAGGGGGACATCAACCACTACTCAGACTACTGTCTGACAGCTAGCAATTACACGCAATTTTAACATGACACCTTTGTAAAGTATATTGGCCAGAATAGAATTATAACTTTTGAACATAGCTATATGGTCTTCCAAATGAGCATGCTTTAATTTTATTTTTATCAGAGACACTTCACTTGGCCTTTCTCGATACATCAGCCTCTCTCTGGCTAAAAGCTGGTGGTTTAATATGTGATCATTTTTAGGCTACCATAATGTATGCTGTATGTGCATCATGATATATGCAGCATAACATATGCACGCCGGTGGGTAGACATGGGATCCAGGATTTCACTGGATTCCAAACTCTAGCCGGGTTTTAACTCCGATCTGACGGCTCCGTCTCTTCACTATGTAACAAAGAACAATCGGCATGGCGGATGGAACGGAGACGCAAACCCCAACTGGAGCCTGTACACTTCAACGTCAATACGGGGGGAAATATTGCGTCTTTAGGCGATTTAAAGTGAACATTTCAACATAGCTGCACATTTTCTATACACCTGCATCATTATTGTCACGAAAAACGGCACAAATGCTTGATAAACATGTTACCTCTTGTGCAAAAGAATACTCATTTATCGAATCCTGACTCCGGGTTCCAATCCGCTCCAGAAACGGCGCAGGACCGGAAACAAGGTGCGACAAATGCATTATGGGAATTGAAGTATTGGCAAATTGTGAAAACAATAATAATAATCACAATATTAATATTAAATCCAACACAAACCGATGGTGATGAGCAAACGCCGTTGTTAAAATCAGAAATGTGGTTATATGAAACACAACGCACACACTATCTATATAGGCCACATACGAAGGTACTTTAACAATAATACATTTCAGATTTCTTAAATATAGATAAGGTATTAAAAAGTAAAGTAGCACACACAGTCGGTTACTCACTCGATATTTATTGCTGGAGAAAACCTGACATTAATCAGTAATAATCCCTGCATGACACTGCTATTCTGCATTAGCAGACAGACAAATTCTGTGCACAGAGCAGATATGCCAACAAAAACACCAGGAAGCAGTTTATTAATTGCATAAGGCTCACTGCTTACTGAATGCATAATAGTCAGGATTCAGCCTGCCATGAATAAAAGGAGGGGGCCCCGAGGGGTTGGCATGGTTTACCTTAAACAGCCCATTTAGTCATTCCCTATGTTAAATAGTTTCTTTCACTATTCTTCAACCTGGGAGAGAGCTCTAAAGGGCCTCCCTTGAACAATGTAGTGTAGTCACTATACAGTAGGCCTATACATTTGATGTGTCAGGAGTGGGAGATGTCATTTCAATTAAAAGAAAAGTACCCACCCAGCACTGTATAAAATAATAATTATGAATGGCATACATACAATGACAGTGACATTTCTCCCTCGTCTCCCTCATTTCACCCACTAATTTCATCTCTTGTGTGGAATATGTAGACAATATGTGTATAGTTTAATTGATTATTGAACTGAGACAACTGATGGTAAGGCAAAACAGCCAGTCATTGATTCACAGCACTTGCCACAGTCTTTCAGTCTGATTGTAGACCAGTCAGCACTGCCCCAGGTTCAGTCAGCGAGCCACACATGAAAAAGTAATATCCTCGGTATAACCAAAGAGCATAAGATATTTACATCGATATCAGTGTACTGCATCACCCATCCGTCTAGTTTTCTAAAAAGGTTTACAGTAGTTAACATGAGGGAGCCAATATTTGGAAGCATTTCATCAATAGCTCTTTACGAGAAATAATACAATCATTAGCTGGATTATAAAACAAAAACAAAACCATTTGGTATCTCTACAAGTTTCTCACACTTTTGTTCTAGTGTCCAAATATATGATACATCTTCTAAGAGCATTTACACATTCAATAAAAGAATGAGCATTTATTCAGTGAAATGACCTCTCGAATCCTTCATTAGTGAGCACTGCAACAAGTATGGCTTGGGCAGCATGGTTCATTTGGTTCCCTTTTCTACCCTAACAACCCCATGTGTAAAACATTGTAGAAGAGGAATCTTTTAGGAAGACAAAGAAGTTGCATATTCTTAAAATACTACCGGAATAGAAGTAATCATTCTAAAATGTTAATATCATGCAAATTGAAGCTTTCTGCACTGTATAAATTACAACAGGGAAATTAAGTCAATCCCAACTAGCTTACAACTATTTTTCAGATATCAGGAATCATGCTGAACATTATTTTGATATGTTTGAAGCAATATCTTCATTGGAAATAATTGTAAGCCATTGGCCTTGTTTTTATGGCGTGGCTCTGAAGGAAGCAAGCCTCCTATGATGGTTTGTCTGTCCCGCAGATTATTCACAAATGTTTTTCCTTTAATAATGGAAGTCGATGTGGGTCAGATTGGGCTGAAACCTTGCCCAAATGTTGATATACATGAAAGATACATTGGGCTCTATTTTCGTCCATGCTAAACCACTATTCAAAAATGTTTTTTTTTTTTTTTTTTTTAAAGGGGGCCAAGTAGTTTAGGGATAAGGGGTTTAGCATGGATGAAAATAGAGCCCAATATGTCTGACATTACAGACTGTCGCTCAGCACCTGCCCACGTTTGGGTTGGGGATGAGCATGGCTTTGCTCTTTTTTCCTAACATCACAGACTGGCCACACAAAGTTAGAGATCCACGCCGTTATTAGAAACAAATGACCATCATTAACCCAAGAACAGGATAGGGTCCTGTTCTTGGTTTAACGATGGTCATTTGTAAACAGCAATAGGTACTTGCAAATTTAGAGGAATTGAAAAATAACAGGCCATTTGACATACCATAAATACTATTTTGCTCCCAAGTCAACATGTTGGTGTGAAAACATTTTCAACCTCCCACTTGCATCAGCATCACAGTGAAAAGATCATCTCCCTTTATCATTAAACACAAATCAAGTCTGCAGAAAGGTAGTAGCTCAAGCCTTTACAAGAGTAGATTTTGTCATTGCACAGTTAGTCAAGTTCATGTAAACCTGTAACAGGTTATTTTTAAATGTGCAAATCATACCAGCACCACTCTTTGTTTCATCCTTGTTCCACACCAGGTCACCAAAAAGGACACTCTTAGAAATACATTACCATAGGGTATGGAAAGGCCACCCCAAATAGACTTTCTGTGGTTGTACATACACGTGTTACAGAAACATACACACAAAAAAGAAAGAAATCATCCAAATATTAATATTGCATAAAGTCGAAAAGGAAATTAGCTAAATATGGTCCTCTGTAATAGCATGAATGTGAAGAACCAATATTAGGATAGCCTTAATTCCGCGAGGCTAAAGGCCGGGACGGAAATTATATTTTCACCCCCATCTGCATCTGTGAGCGTGAGAACGACACCAATCTTAAAAATTACTGAACCCGATTATTGCCATATTTCTCGTGCATGCTAACCGTGGGCCAAAGTCTTTTTTCTTTTCTTTTTACAAATCCGCCTTGTGGTGATGCTATACAAGCCGCTTTACATTTTGGCTTTAATACAACATGTTGTAGAAACAGTATTTCACCGCACAGCTTCCTCAAGTCCTGATGGCAGCAACGCACAATTTACACAACCCTGGATAGGCCACATGGCCTGATGGAGATATGTAATCCGTGGAGCACCTCTTTGTAGTTAACACATGCATTCATTCCGATGAAATACCTACGTTCCCCATTAGGCAGGATACCTGAACAGGATCATGGGCAATAATAAAAATGAGCTTCGCCATCTGCACAGCTTTCCTGTTCACAATGGAGGCGAGACACCGAATGTGGTCAAGACTCAAGAGTATTGGGGGTAGATAATAGTAGTGGGGCTAGGTCAGGAGGTGATAGAATAGAGGTGGTTGAGGCGTATGTGTGTATGGGGTGTTATGCATGAGGCTCCCCCACAGAGGTAGAGCCATTGGCCTTGCTCTTCTTGGGCATCAGTTTGCGGTTGAGCATGCGGCTGAGTGTGGCTGTTCGACTGGCCCGGTCGACAGTCGCCGCTGGAGGCTCCAGGTAAACCAGGTCATTGTGCGACTGGCTCATCCCCGGATCCTTTCGCTGGTGCCGCCGTCTGAAGAACAGCTTGGCGCTCTTTTGAAGGAAGCTGCCTGTACACAGGGAAGACAGGGGGAGGAAGATACTGTTGTTATGACCAATGACCGAAGATAATGATAGCATCAGAGCTATTTTCTCTACGTGGGGAAAAACAGCCACAAATGCCATTTTAGGTCAAAAGGAGATTTCCTCTGAGTGCTATTCACCTCTGATGAAGACCACTTAAGGTCGAAATGTTAGTCTCTCTGTATACTAGCACCTAATAAAAGGCTCCAGTGTCCTCTCCTCCCTCTGCAACTTGATGTCCCTGTACCTGTGATTCACCGGACCAGCCATTTTAGGCTTGAGGCGCGTTTGGTAGACACCCTTTGTTCTGTAATTCACCTTGGGACAGCTTAGGTTTTTTAGCAATACAATTATTATCATCTCACATAACATGTGATCTGAAGTTCGTTGGAGCCATGCGTGTCGAAGGAGGGGCGGAACAATTTACACTGGGGGTGGAAGTGCCCCGGAATTGTGGAAGGATTTTGCCCCCTCTGGAGAACATACGCCCCTATGTCTATGCTTTGGCCTGCAGTACACCAACATGGTGTCACTGATCACATGACCCCAAGTTCTAGACCTCCAGTTCCAGGCTAAACAGAAGGGACCTTGTCCTGGAAGGAGGTTGAGCTCAAGGGGAGGTCAACTGTGCAGGACGGTGTGCTGTTGCATGCTGGGAGAACGCATCATGTGCGTTGGAATACACACCACGAGGAACACATGTTCATGTTGCTCGAGCAGTGTTGATTTTGTTTTCACTTTTACAAAGCAACATTAACTTACATTAATGACATAGTTCAATGTTGAAAATTAATATAGTGGTTGCAACTGTATTAATTGATTGCCCGAGTCCTGTGGTGGGAGTTCTGCTCTGGTTTTGGTGAAATATGAAGTAGTTCCGGTCATTTTGTGGGGGTCACTGGGGCCACGCATTAAAAGTAAATTAATCCACAAAACTAACGTAATTTGTATTGTTGACCTATTTCTAAAATATTACAGCGGTGTTCATTCATTTGTGACACCTCTATCACACAGAACTATGCTTTTTATGTCCATATCACTACACCCAATAAGTAGTTCCATGTGAAAGAGGGGTCAAAGTTGAACGAACACCACTCTAATATTTTAGAAATAGATCAACAATACAAATGACGTTAGTTTTGTTGATTCATTTATTTTTACTGCGTGGCCCCAGCGCCCCCCACAAAATGACCGGAACTACTTAATATTCACCAAAACCAGAGCAGATCTCCCACCACGGGACTCAGGCAATCAATATTAATACAGTTGGTACCACTATATTAATTGAAAGTAAAACTTAGGTTAAATATAAATATCTTTCCTGAAAATATCTAATCTGTGGATGTTTTGCATGTGGCACCAAATAGCTTGATGAGAATTTTGCCATCCTACACGTTTCCCTGTCCTTCACAAGCAGAAAAGCATTGTTCAAATGTCCAACTCAGCCTTTGAATCATATATGTGTGTATTGTGGTGCAACTGAACTAATGACCATTAGTCATTAGTTGTCATTGCAGCATTTTTCTATGCGGAAATACTGCTGTTACCTTTAAAATACACAAATAAATCTATGTGGAATGATTATTGGTAAAAAATATATCTATAGTGAAAGATTATATGACTTATATGAAAACATTGTTTATGTTGGGTGTGTCCAAAATGGTTACTTTTCAGGATAAAAAAAAGAAAAAAATTAAACTAATTATTAGTTTAGCGTTAAATGAAAAATTGTGTGTACTACAATACTTAACTACAAATGTACAACAACATTTAAGGGCTGCACAATATATAATAAAATCCATTGATGAAGGTTTAAATTTGGCAGGTTCAGTTTTATACTCTGAAATGTCATTCATGCAGATCATTTTACAGTGTACTGTCAATATTGTGCAGCCCTTCTACATTCCCAGAGTGATAAAACAGGTATAACCAGATCTACTAGTTATACTGACAACACAATTGAACTAGCTACTAGCTAGTCATTGCTATTGCTATCATAGCAATGAAAAATAAAACTTACTCATCCACGTTTAATGTCTGCTTAAAACTGTCATACTCTTGAATGGCTATTGAAAAGAATAAATAAACAATAATTGAAACAGAAGGAACAAAACAGAGAAAAAAAGACAATGTATAGAATCTCTCTAAGACATTACTTGTCATTATAAAGTTTCTGCAATGGTTTGTTATGGAATGAATAGGAATATTCATCAATACGATACAAGTACCTAAACCAAGAACTTTGGACATTCAAATATTGCCATGTCCAACAAGACAAAGACGTGGTCATTTCTGTGAGCCCTCACCTCGTCTTTTCTTGCAACTCGCCTCAGACACACAGAGGGACAAAGAGGTATTGTCCATCTCCTCTCCTGCTTGACTCTCCCAATCGTCTGGGGGCCGGCCCATCCCACTGGGGCCCTCCTGAGGCTCCGACTCATCCGGATGACTACTGGGACCAGACACAATTGCAGCGGTCATATCCTGAGTAGAGTTTCCCTCTGACATGGAGGCATCCATCGCTGCGGCATAGTCAGCCATCAGGGCCAGCTCATCATCCTGAGATAAGGGGGCCTGGGGATTGAAAGTATTTTAAATGTGCCATTTAAAATACAACTTAAATTAAAGCTCTACTGTCCATAATGTTTCCCTTATGTTGTTTGCTTGTTTGTTGGGGGTCGATAATTTAATTACTAGATTAAAATAATAATTGCAGATTATAGCAGAGCTAGAGCGCTTCTTGGTGTACAACTGTTAGCTTTACCTTGGTTATGCCAGAGATAATGATGGTGCTCTTCTTCACGGGGGACTTGAGCTTCTGCTTAGAAGCCTGGTGGAGCTGTCGGATAGCGGCTTCAGCCACAGGGTCAGTGCCATTGAGCATCAGCAGCTCTGTGTCGGACGAGGACAGGACTTTGTTGACCGTGGCAACGGAGAGGGAAGTCTGCTCTGACACACGCCGCTCAGACAGCTTGGACTTGCTGGCCGTGGCCTTCTGACAAGGTTCTGAAGAAGAAAGATTGATCGATTACATTTTTCCCGTAAATATAGCATTAGTGACTAATCAGCATATTTGTTTATGCATTGCTCTGCAAGATCTGGATTTAATTTCTGGATCTAATTGTACTATCTTTAACATAAAAAGGGAGATTGTAACAACATGACTAGGTCAATGTTAATAATTCAACAAGCCGGAATCTCTTAGTACTTTTAAAATAGTTACAGACGGGTCAATGTTTAAAAAGAGATTTTCAATTTGGACATCAAGCCTATTCAGGTGGTTACATTGCCTATCTGCATGAGCCTCATGTTGTGATTCTTCCAGAAGTTTCTTCCTTTTAATTTCCCATAACGTTTTTTTCTTGGAAGTTGTTCTTCACCCAATAGCTGGTCTCATAGGCAGGGGATGTTGTTTGTTTACTTTAATAAACTTTTGTCTGTAAAGCACTTTGAGAGTTAACTAAAACAATGTTAAATAAATGCATAAATAAATTGTAATCTACAATAAAAATGGTGATCACTTTGTGTTGTTTATTGTCCCATCTGTGGATCCGTTTGCTTATGCTGCATTCGAAACTTAAAGTGCACTGAAGATACAAGAGACTGCGATCTTAAACTGAGCATCTTTAGTATGTTATGTGGCACTGAGGCTACATCAGTTTTCTACTGTACCTATGCTGAGACTGGGAGGGAGTGCTCGACCCGGCTTGCTCTTCACAGCAGTGATGGTGGTGACCACTGTGCCACAGGGCATGACCGTACGGTCCATCTCCACCCTCTTAGTAGGGGCTGGGGTGGGGGCCTGCCATGTCCGTACCTCACTGGGCTCCAGGTAGGTAAACTAAGGGGAGGACACATTAGCTTAGCATTGGTATAGCACAACACATGAAAAGGGTATTTCACTTTAGCCCATAGCACTTAGCCGTAGTACTGGCCCTAGCCTCGACCTTCTACAGTATGCAAAGGCTCCACTTATGTAACTTAGATAGAATTTTATGTAGACTTACATAGCAATTTATGTAGAATTATAGCATTTTTATGTAAACATAGCACTATATAGTATATGTATGCATAGTTTCATTATATGGATATTCCGCTGTTACGTTCTTAGCTTACACATAATTCACTTTGTATGTATATGATGATGTATTGCCAATGCTTTTTGTTCTTGCTTATTGTAAGTCGCTCTGGATTAAGTGTCTGCTAAATGCCTAAATTGTAATGCACTGTTTGGATCCAGCAAATGTTTATTTTGTTTGAGGAGTGCGTCAGACAATAGACAATGGCCCATCTCATCGCTTCTCAGCGACTTATTTAGTTTGGCCTCCTGCAGTCGCATACAAACAATATCCAAGGCTAATGACATTTAAATGTTGGCTGCTTACCTCAGTAGTAAGTGACCCAGTCACCAGGTCTTTGGTCATGAGTGCAAAAGTTTGTTGTCCTTTGGGTTGCTTCTTTACGAGATCAAAAGGCACCGACACCTGACCTAGTAAGGAATCTATAAATAAAGGAACAAAATCACAAAAAATCAGACAGACAATTTGGTACCCGAGCATATTGTGGCTATTTTTTAAACTGCAAAAAAAAAAAAAAGGCAAGCAACTGGCGTTTCTTGTAGCATTATAATTAAATAATGAAAGTGTTTATTATTTCTAGACTTAACCTAGTGTCAAAAATGCCCCTGAACTTCAAAACACTCTTACTCTCTTGAGGTTGCCCATCATTCAGCAGCTGGATGTTGAGCGATTTAGATCGTCCATTCAGCTCACTGTTGAGAGAGACAAGAATCAGTCGAGTAAAGTGCAAATAAAAACTGGAAGATTAAACACTTTATATTTCAATGGCTATAATGCCACTGACAGTGAAACATAGCCGGGTAGATTTTCCTTTTGACAGAGTAGAGAAACAGCAGCTTACAAGATAAATGGCAGGTCCCAGGAAGGCATAGCTGTGTTTTTTAGGACTGAAGTGGAGAACTTCTGTGGAGGGTCATCCAAATGCAGCACACAGTAGGGACTGATACTGCCTGCAGAAAAAAGCAGAGAAGACCATGGTAACCACCAGGGTTTTAGTTTGGTACTAACGTTTACATGTTTAAAGAAACACTTTGATATAAGAATAGGATGCCAGATTATGGCCCCATACCCAGTGCCATTCCCAAATGGCTTGGCCAGCACCCGATTATGATGAACACACATTATGCTCTTAAACCTAGGCTACTCTAACACACAACAAATCTTAGTCCTGCCCCCTTTCATGACGACGTCTGGCCCAGGAAATAAGTCCCAATGCATTTTTCCCATAGACATTTCAAAAAGTATTTATTTAACGACGATTACGCCACGGACAAAATCAACTCGGATCGTGACAAATCATGATAATAAACAATAAACGTTTTGGGCCGATCAAATCATTTATAAGAAGAAAAACAAAACGTGTTGTAATCTGCCGTTTATTTCTTCTAATTATTTGTTCGGCCCAAAATATTGTGCTCGTTGTCATGATTTGTCATGATCCGAGTTGGCTTTGTCCGCGGCGTAAACGTCTTTATATAAATACTTTTTGAAAAGCCTATGAGGAAAATGAATGGGGAATTCACTTCCTGGGCCGGGTCATCGGGGGCGGGACTGCGATGCTCTATAGACGCCTTAACAGACGACGTCACACTGGTAAACACCACTATGCGCGCACGAAGTAGCTGCAGAAGAGCCCTGTCTCTCATAACATTTAATGGAAAAGTTCTCACTGCAATCACATGTAAAAAATGCACCATCAAACTTTCAGATGCTGTTTTTCTCCCAGTGTGGAGGAAGAATGATTAGGATTTTTATTGTGATCTCTCGCCCTTGAAATATATAATCCTTGGTTTCTGTTGTGTTTTTGAACAATAATAGCAATTCAAAACAGTTGTCCTCAGAACCACACCTCCAGTCGCTGTCATAAGAACGGGAGGTGTGCTCCTGATCACAGCACCAGAGCCTGTTTGTGCACGAATGCACGCGCACCTGCAGCCCATCAAGTATAATTTATGCTTCGTCCTGCAATGGTGTTGCGCACCCAGACCTCTAAGCTCACAACAGTCACGGCCGCGACGCAACGTGAGCTTGTACATCAGCTGTTCTGTGTGCAATACTGTTGCACAATGAAGTATAAATGTCTCCTAGGGTGCTCCTCACTAGCCAAGGCACAAGAGGAGGTTGAATGGACTGAACCCAGCGCTCCCCAAAACAACAGGTTTGGAGATCTGTTGGGAATTGATTACTTGAAACAGTCACCCATGCGCCCAGTACCAATGTTTGTAAACAAATAATTGGTCTATAGACTGGCTGCAAACGATTGTTGACAGGTAATGTAGAGGTGGGTGGATCCGTTTTGGTTCAGCACTTGCCTGAGGTGCAATTTAGTAAAAAAAAAAATTGTCCAGAAATCACACTTGTGTGAAGTGAGGGGTGCTCTTCATCATACATCATCACATTCCGGCCATTCACAATTGGTGTCCTCACTTTTCTGTCCTCATTTTTGAGGGCTGCTAGTTTTTACTATGTTCAGCTTTTAGTGTGTCCACAAACCTTGTCCTACACAAACATACATTAAATTCCCATTGACAATTTTACATCATAGTGTAAACACAAACATTGCATAGAACAAATCTCTGACAGAACGATATCTGGGTTGTAAGGTCAATATCCTGTCACGAGGAGCGTAGCAAACCTCTCCCTAATTCTCTCTTTATATAGGTCAACTGGATGCGTGTCACAATGATACCCATGTCAGCACTAGATATCTCTGTTGTCACCATATATGGAGCTCTAGGTGAAAGCCTTCATTACACCCTCTCTAAGCGGTCATGTCTCACCCATAAATCTTGTTAAGGGAGAGCTAAGGTACATGCTGAGGGATGCAGTATGCTGACACATGGGAATGTGTGTGCATTCCTGTCATGAGAATGTATTGGCCAATGACTGTCATTGTTTTGTGATGGAGGTTATTGACTCCTTTCTTTGTTGGGACTTTATATACTGGCTGTTCTTCGTCCTGAGATAAGACTTGCTCATTTCTGTATTGTATCTGTTATGGGTTTGCAATTTCATTTATATTACAGAAAACACCAGCCTCATTTTATAGTTATTCAAATTGTTAGTCAGCAGATTAGTTTATGTGTAGTCCATGTACTACTTAAGCTGTGAGCAAGTTTCATCTGTCATTGCCTTTCTGCCTCTCTTTGCTCTTGTTTCTACCTCAAACCATTCAGCAGTGTCCCAAAAAAGCTGACTCAGAGTGACCTTCAGTATCCTGTTCCATCTTGTGAACTTCCCCCTTACAGAACATTCTCCCCAATCACTTCTAGGCCTCCCTCTTCAACATCTTCTGGAGGACAACCTACAGTATCATATCTCTTGACGTTAAATAATGCATGGCCTACAGTGGACACGTAAAGCTCTGGCTAAGTGTGCTGCTCCACGTTTCAGAAAGATCAAATTTAGTCCATTACAACCTTAAAGATTCAGAATCCCAATCCAACTAAAAACCCTTTAGGCTTGGCATCCAGCCCACAAGAAAATCTCATCAGGATAATTGTGTTCTTCACTTAAATGAAAGTGCATCAAGAGCGAGAGAGAGAAGTGCTGAATCCCACCTCATTTATCATGGGTAAAGTATTTAGTGATGGGGTGATGAGTTGCCTGTTAGAACAGCATTAGGAACCTTGACAGATGGTGAGACAGAATTAAGAAAGATCACTCATCATTGATTGCACCAAGTTAATTAGAATTGTATGTTGTCATTAACAATGCAGACTTTGGTAAACGAAAAAAGAAAATGTCCCCTGACAGTTCTTTCACTCTCTTGCATGCATCAACTAAAATTATGCATTTACTTCCTGTGAGAACGCACACCACGATAAGTACATTGTCTGGTAGAAGAAGAAGTTGCTCAACCAGGCAACTACCATTAAGACCTGAGCCCTATTCTTCAAATGTCTTCTAAAAAAAAGTCAAAAACACCATACCCCCTCCTGCTCCTTCAGGTCTGGTGATGCCAACCCCTTGGACATCCCCAAAAAAATAAAAAAATAAAATAAAAAAAACAGTCACTCCCACCTCACATCAACACCCTTGCCACCTCTTCAGACTCACTTTTCCTGCCTCTAAATCAAATCTTTTTCTTTTCTCAATTGTTCTTTTTTACCAACTTTGGGAACCAAC
>OOFJ01018653.1:0-11898 GCA_900323375.1 Benthosema glaciale | reverse complement strand
GATTGCACTTGGTGGGGCATGGACGCGGCGGTGCGGCGGGCGAGGCGCGGAGAGCCCAGGAGATTGTGTGGAATGACGGCCGAGGGCGAGTCCTGGGACTCCCCTTGTGCTGATAACGTCCTTACTATGACCTCCCTGGCCTCCAGACACTGGATCCTGTTCAGCTCCACAGTCACATAGTCTGCCGTCGGGTACATAACCTCTGCTATCTGCACACACAGGAGAGCCAGGACAACATTCTTAACTGGAGGACAATTCAAATGCCCGCGTACCAGTGGTCTGAACCTACGAAGCTTATTTTGTAAACATGTACAGTAACATAAATCTATCATCATGGCAAAAACTGGTGGTGAAACTGATTACGAAGAAAGGTCGGTCGTATGGACCTAAAAGATGTAACCCTATCTGGCATAAGTGACAGAGTTTTATATTTATTATAATTATAGTACCTCATCTCAGACAAATTGTATATCATTATTTTTTGCCTGCTCCCTCCCTCCCCCTCCAAAACAATGTTCTGATGACTCAATCCTGAGAGGCTGGAAAGACACACATGTGAATAATACACACGCTGACACAGACACGACAAATGTCTCTGGCTTAGTACAGTATGTGGGATGCAGTAATGACACACCTAAACATCACCGCTGCTGTCAAAAGAGCCAGAGAGCCTATTATTATTACAGCCGTGTTTGCAAAGCTCCTTACATAACTGCTGTTGTCATGCATGGGCTAGAAGTCGGTCTTCTTCTATCAATTATGTCCAGCAGATGGCAGCACAGTCACGCTACACCAACAATGATAGGATTTGAACAGCTGACACTGGCAGAAGAATGCATAAAGAAAACAGGCTTGTTTTGTGTGTACCCCTACATACCTTTTGTGCCTTTGTGTATACTACGTAGCCAATCACACTGGCACCATTTGAGGTCCCTGAAGGGGTAAGGGTTGGGGGTTTCCATCTGACCTGCAGCACCCCAGGTGTTTGACCACCCTGGACCTGCACCTCTTGGGGAGGTAAAGGAGGACCTGGGGAACACAATATATTATACAAACTTACTATAGGATAAGAAGAGAAAGTATAATAAATAAAACACTGACTGGTTCTCTTTCAGGCCATATGACCCCCAAAATAATATTATATAACTGGGGACCCTGACAAGAACATGAAATGTAAGAGTGGAGGCATTACATTTTGTCTGACTCGGTTTCACAGATGAATGTTATGACAATAGCTCATCTACAAGCTCACAACACTTTGCAATGTGAAGCATGGTGAGCTTGTAGATCTGCTATTTTCACAATGTTTGCCTCTATCTTATATCATTTGACAATTTGGATTTTTTTTCTTAATAACTATTTTTTAACTATATAGCATATATAATTTATTTTTCCCCCTGCCCTTATGGGGAGAGAGACAGGGAGTGACACTCAACAAATTTGTCGGGATCACAACACAATGTCAGCCGTCCAGGCTGATTTGGCCAATGTATTGAAAAGGTCTAAAAGTATTTAAATTGTCACTTCACTGTCATCTGGGGTCCCGACCAATAGGTTGAGAACCACTGGACTAAACCACTCCAGAAAATAGATTGCTCACATTATTATTTTGTAACTGTTCTCATATTTAGGATGTTATGATGATTTATGCGAGGGACAATGTATATCTGAACATGATTTTCAAATATCTTCTGATATCTTGCCCCTATATGGTATACAGGAATATTATGTCCAGCCTCTTCGAGAGAATAATGCATAATATGACCACATCTATTGGCATCATAATCATATATATAATTTATTTAACAGGTATGTCTCATTGACCCGACTACGGATACGTGGTTGAAATTGGATGACTGGATGGATAGTTGTCTCAATGAGAATAAAATCTCTATTCTGTGTGAGTTTTCTGTGTGAGTGACCTTGCAAGAGAACATTTTACAACAATAAACACACACCAACAATACAAGGAGACAAATTCAACTATCACACAATACAACCAAGTGAAGTGAACACAATACAGACAGGGTCAATGACATTGTGTGCTTTAAGTCAGGAACATTGTTTGTAAATTTGTTTGCCTTATTACCAATTCATTCAAATATGAAGTGGATATGCACTACTGTATATGCAAAGATTTTCAAAATAAGTAAATTATTACAAGGAATACTTGTAATGAATCCATACATGTAAATGTCATAATTTGTAGAGCCACAATTGAATGCATTTAGGTATACTGTATCAATGCAGTTTCCTCGTGTTTGTATTCACTACCATTCATAAGGCAACGGTGGGCAAGAGTTGTGCCACAGCGTGATTATAAAACACTGTCCTGCAGTCTTCACACTTTCACAGTGTACCACTAATGCCTACATACTACCAATAATAACCTTTGTGCAGGGCTACCAGTATCTCAGAGCTACAACCAATAGCTATCTAATAGTCTATCTAAAAACCATCATCAATACATCTTCATCACAACCCTGCACTCAGGGTCAGCCCGGATACCTTTTTCTAAGAGCAGACGTGAGCACTGAGTCTTTGGAGCAATCGCTTTTCATTTCCATGTCATTTAACTATGCCTGTCAACCAACAACCAGCTCCTACGAGAACAAAAATTGAGCTCTTGATATATTTCAGCCTAGCTGACAGGCAGTTGAGTCGGCTTGTCGTGACTTAAAATAACCGGTGTACCACTTAAGCCTAAATTATACCAGTGCGACTTACCGAAAATAATAGATTTGAACTGAAACATGTGTAAGTCACAGACACTGTACGCCTAACATTATGCCATATACTGTACACTACCTATTGACAGACAGACGGTCCCTAAAGGCTGATACAGAGAGCAGTGCAACTCATTGACATGTTCAGTTCACTTAATGAGCTCAACCTCACCGTGGGTGGCTGATAGAAATGATCCATTTGAAGAGTTCATTAAGCTTTGTTGAGTTATCTGACCAAAAAAGACTAAATGTTGCATAAATAAAGGGAGTGGACGGAGGCATCAAGGGCTTCCGTTAAGACAGAACTGGAGTGTGTGTGTGTGTGTGTGGGGGGGGGGGCAACAATGTGGGTCACGTAATTGGCGTCTTCATTCTATGGAAACAAGATCATATCCTGGTAATTGAAAGCCTCTGAAATGCTGTCTTTATCTTATCATGTGCCACCATCGCATGGCGATTTTATGCCCCCCGATGTTCCCTGTAATAAGATCACTCCCAGGATGCACTGCTGCCATTTACGCAGAACTCCGTTCATTCACACCTTCCTTGAAGCATTAAGTCACTCTAAGTCAGGGCTTCCCAAACTGGGGGTCGGGACTCCCAAATTATTTTTGGGGGTCCCCAGCTTGTAGTATGTAATGCCTACAATTCCAAGTGCTTGTCAGGGTGGAGAGTCCCCAGTTCAAATATGATTATTTTGGGGGGGTCATGGCCTGAAAGGGTTGAGAACCCTCGCTCTAAGGTACAATCTTGGAGTTTAAATGCGGTGTGGGTAACCAGTGCTGGACATCAGCTGTATGCTGTAGATATGTGAGGTCTCTTTCTCAGTGTGAAAAGCAGGAGGGGGACACAAACTATACTTACTAGGCTACAGATACTGTAGCTTAGTATTTGCACTTTAACCACTTAAACCCTACTGCACATATTCTTGCTGACTGCTGGAACCCATCTGTACTTGTACTTGGTCCTTTTCCCACCCTAAAATCTCCACCTAAAATAGCTGATCTACAAGCTCACAGCTTACGCTTGTAGATGAGCTATTTTGACAGAATATTTGCTAAGGTTCATGTGGGTAACGTTTCTCCTTCTCCAATACAGATTCTGATGCTCCTCTTGTCTGTCATGGCAGATTCATTTACTGTACACTCCCCGTGTTGTGTATCTGCTCAATTAACTTTTCTCATCATATCATATAATTTATGCTGCTTATCACACTCTTACAGTACATACAAACTCTTGAGGGTAATCTTACAATGACAAGCGAAATAGGAAAACATGTCTCAGACGTTCATCGAGTTCAAACCTGTGTAAGTAACGTATGCTTGTACAGTAACAGTATAAAATTATTATCAGGCAGGAATCAAATACAACAGGAATAGTGGTGGGCCTAGAAAATACAATCTGTTGTTTTGTATCCTCAATACACTTAAGTTATTAGACTCTAGTCTAAAATGTGTGAGTGTAATAAGTGCAGGACCGTAGGAGGGCTACAATACTGTAAAGAAAAAGAAAGATCATGCACACTGATCTTAATTGATCGAATTGATTAATACAATAATAAATAAATGACTAATAGCTGTTTAGGGTTTAGATATAAGAATCTGTATGCAAAGAAATTGAGTGAATTCTACAATGCAGAAGCCATTTTTATATTTATGGTTTAATTAACAACATGGTTGAGTTTAAGAATTCCTTTTTCAATGTAGCAGCGGGAAAGATAGATAAGAATGAAGTGATGTGAAAGCACATGCTGACCTGCGTGTTGCGTGCAGAACTCCACAGAGATCTCCCTCTTCTCTCTATGTTCCATTGGAAGCTGCCAAGGCACCTGGTGCGGCCTCCCCACAGCCTTCACCTTGTAAACTGTCATGGGCTTCAGATTGAAAAATTGGTACTTGTAGCCCCCCGGCTTGACCATGTCATACTCCGCACCGTTGAGGAAGATGGTGTGGCTGTAGTTGCTGTTGCTGGGCATCCAGGAGAGCTCTGCGGAGACCTGTGTGATGTTGTCCACCCGTAGATAGTAAGGGGCCACCACCACATCCTTGCCCACGAGTAGAGTGCAGCGTAGCTCGTCTGACGGGCCCCGGTCTGTGATGCTTTGCACTGAGATACGGTAGGTGTTGGTGGCCAGGTTGAGCTTCTCCATAAGAGACTTTGTCCTGCCCCCGTAGGGGACACTCATGCGCACCTCCTTGTCAACCAGGACATTGTAACCACTAATGGAGCCCCAGCCAGGTGGCAACACGGGGGGATCCCAGCCAATGATTACGCTCTTGGCCAACTGTTTGATCAAGTTGATGCGGCGGGGGTAAGGCACGATGTCTTCGCCGACCTCGTCAATGCTGACATCGAGGGTTCCTGTGCCATTGCTACAGGTTCCCAGGAGGTCCATCCCTAGGCTGCTGGTGCTCAGACAATCCAGCTTACTGTCAGACAGCAGGCTGCTTATGCTCGTACCCGTGCCAATACTGGAACCAAAGCTGGAACCGGTGCCAAAGCTGGACCCCGTCCCAATGCTTGAACCTGTGCCAATGCCCGAGCTCGAGCTCATGCCCGTGCCCGTTCCCAAGCCGATGCCTATTCCTGTGCCAGTTCCAATGCCCGCCGTACCAATGCCCATCCTCTGGGAGCTCAGGCTACTGTGGTTGAGGTAGCCAGGTTCTTTAGTCCCTTCCCTGTGCTGAGTAGACGATGTCTCTGAGTCATCTTGGACAAAGTCCACAAAGTTGGAGGGGACAAGGCCCTGCTGTCCATCCAGCAGCTCTCCTGAAGCACCAGAGAAAATAATTATTATATTGCCGCATTGGTGTGAGAGGTTGATAAGATTAAATAATACAGTGTGGGGATGTCATACCATCATAAAAGCCATCCTCGTCCATCGTTCCATAAACGTAGAGGTACTTCCCCGCCACCAGGGGAAGTTCTGCCTCAGGATGCTCATTAGGCCCGTCATAGGGATTATAACTAGAGTTAGGAAAAAAAAGAGCATACAATGCAGCAGTCAAGGTGACATTACTGTACTGTATTTCAGACTAATTGAAAATAAATCCCATCCAAGCATTTAAAACATCCAGACACGGGCATTTGTTATACCTACAACAACACAATGTCCAATGTACGTGGACCCAATAGTCTCCAAGAGAGAAGTAATAGCTCAGCATTGCTTAAAACATCCAATGTATATATTTTTCTCAGGCAAAAATGTGAAAGCAAAAGGGTGTTGGTGGAAAATACTGGGCAACATTGTTGTATTTATGTTCTAAGGATTCCAATTATTTTTTGTGCTGACAGGTAATTTTCTACTGTGGGAGAAGCACTGCATCATTATTAGGCGCTGAGCTTACACCCCGTGAGACAATATAAATACTATACACAAGCTATGTCCATGCAGAGGTCTACCAAGTCGTTTTAGAAGCCTGCCCTGTTTATTATCATCACACCCCTCTCTTAGGACATTCAACTAGCTCTCACTTATCTGCTCCTGTACACAAGACTGTCTTGTCAAGACGTGTCATGTAACAATAAAGAACAAGTTGAACCTTGTGATCGAGAACGATTACGTCCGGGAGGAACATAACTTTGTTTGTGACTTGTGCCCCCCCCTCCCCCACCTAAAATAAATATAGTACTGGGGACTCACCAAAACAATCATATTTGAACTGGGGACCACCCTGACAAACATGAGGAATTGAGCTTGTAGATCTGCAATTTTCACAATTTCTGCCTCTTTCTTATTATTGTGTTGATTACTATGCAAATTAATTTTAATTAAAAGTCTTAAATTGTCACTTTACTGTCATCTGGGACATGGAAAATCATATGGGCTAAACCCATAGGTTGAGAACCACTTCCCTACCAGACCACATAATACATACCTGTAGCGAGCAACACATAGGCGAACCTTGCCTGTGAACCTCGGTTTGGACCTTGTGGTTGAGCTGAGCTCCTTGTCCATCTAATAAAGTAAATGAAAAGTAAATAAATGTAATTATATATTTCTTGCCAGTGTTTGCTTTAGAAGTCTTGCCTTTCTTATGTAGATAAAACCACTACAAGAACTACTGCACTTTCCAAGCTGTAAGGATTTTGCTTCATCTTGTGATAGCAGCCTACGAGCCTACGAGAGACCACACCCTGTGATGGGATCATGCCAGCTGTGACATCAAATCGTGTTATGGGGAGCTGCAGATTAACTTGTGCCGGAGCATGTGTGTGTCAACAAAAATGTCAACGCAAGTGGCACATTTACACCAATTGTGACTGTCCAAACTATGTTAAACATTATTGGCCTTTTTCTCACATGGAAATTCTGCTTTGACTATTTTTCCCAAATATTTGCAAGTTGTAAGAGTTAGGGTTAGGGTTAGTTCTGTGGGAAAAATCTGCTCACAGAAATAAACAAACAGGCTAGAAAAAGATGAAAATGCTACCAGCCACACTGTTGCAGCTGGTAAATAATTCCCTATAAACCTTGAGACAAAATCTCAGCAGTAGAGCGTGAAAACAATTACTAGGTCTTTCTGACTTCAGTTTCTGTTCCCCACACTGACTGAATGATAGGTTCATATTATTTGCTGCATCAGCCTGGCCACTCTATCACAGTCACTCTGGCGTAGGGTGGTGGTAGCCTAAGGTTTGACAAGTGCACTCAAGACTGGATGGTCAGCAATTGAAATCTTAAAAATACAGTCAGTCAACTGAAGTAATGAACATCATTGTTCAATGGCCATCAGTGGAATAATATGGCTGTACTGGTCAGCAAGCAACAAACACTTTCAAAGAAATGTTTTTGCATGTTTTTTAAATGAGTATTGGGTTTTGACAGCAATCCAGGCAAAACAATTATGGCTACAATGAATATCTTTTCATCAAGCCTCCAGGGTGTTCATGGGGTATTTGTTAGCCTTCTGGACTCGGCTCAAATGTAATTAGACCTTCTTTATTGTTCCTCACTATTCTATTGTGCAGATTTCACTGCTGCATGTCTATATATTATATTGGGTTGCCACTGTACCACATGCCAAAGCATATTTCCCATACAGTACTTGGCAATGGAATGATGATCCTAATCGTGATTCAGATGTTGGATCTATCCCCCTCATAAATCAAGGCCAATTATTCTGCAATGTGTTAGGTACTGCATGTGATACAATACTTGAGCAAGCTTATAATGAATGAGTGGTGCTTTGAATGAGGTGTTCAAATCGAAACAAATAGAGGGTCACGTACTGCGTCAGAGACGCACGGGTCAGTGGGAAAAAAATGTATGACGTGACAAATGAATCATTTGTTCCCTAAAACGTAGGTATCATGATTGAAAGTAAATTAATTAAATACATTAATTTAATCTAATCCAATATAATTTATTATATTCGAAAAAGACAGACGCACCTCAGAGAGTAAAGCCCGACCAGTGCTGCTGGCTTGACCGCGGGTGAGGAATGTTGGCTTGACAGACAACAGCTCAGGCTTGTCCCCACTGATCTGGAGCGGTCGTATGAACTCAGATATCAGCGATCTACTCATCTGCGTGTCATTGCCTTAGAGACAAACAAAGGAAATGTTCACATGAAATCAATGTGGGAACACATCTCGCTTGAGATTACAGCTAGATTTAAAACTCTTTTCAGAAGAGTAGATATAGAGTAAGTATTGCCTTGTAATTTTAGGTTTCTTGCTCTATTTTCAATTAATCAATTATTTTGAGTTTAAAAACCTGCATACTAGAGGCATATGGAGATGTCTGTTTCTGTATCTCTACCTGTATCCCTTTTATGCCCATATATTGAGATCCTTGATGTCATCAGTATATGCACTTATGGCATAAGTCTAATACAGCTAATCAAATGAATAATGGGTGTGTTCATTTGCATTGGCACACCTGTTGACTACACCCATTATAATTAGCAGCAGCTCTGTTTTAAAACTGAACTGGAAAGCAAGCTACCAAATCAGTTTGGGTTTCATTCCATGTAAGAGCTATTTCTCATCATGATTGACTTATTAGGAATTTAGAGTTTATTCTAGTGTACACCACAAGTACTGCCTTCCAGACTAGAAATTCCATCATCGGTTTCTCTTTTCTTGTTAGACAACATGATTGTTTACCCGACCTTGCGCCATTATGAAGAACTGGCTTGTTTTCTGCAGCACATAGTGGTTGCAAACAGCTTTAAAATGACAGCAATGATGGATTCATTCACTACAGCACTGTGGTTTTTCTAAGGGCTGTCCATGACATGCAAAGTAGTCATTCCAAAAACAAAGTCCTTTAACCCATTAAGAAGACATGAGTCCGGTTCTAACAGTTTTCTGAAAAAGAAATAGATTAAATGTTTCTGCATCATTGCTTCTCAAACCTTTTCACAGACCCTCATCTTAAAATATTTTGTTCCAGGGGCCCCAGAAGCAAAGATTTGAATTAAAAACAAAATATAATATTCAAACATTTGCACCCATTTTCAGGATTTTTCAAAAATAGCAGATCCACTATTTATGAATGGCAGAAGAAATTTAAAATTATGCTTTCCCAATTTGAACGGGTTAAAGTACTGAGGTTCGATAAGATTCCACAAACCTTTCCCTAGTGATTCCAGTCCATTAAGGAGCTGGGACAGGGATTTGTTGGGCGATCCGGGGGATTCGCATAGATTGATGGGTTCAGTGCTAAGGATGTCAAACTTCCCAGCCTGCAACCGGAACTTCTCCAGCTCTTTAGACAGGAGATTGAACTGCTCAGTCTGAGTCCGACATTTCTCCTCCAGCTCTCGGACCTTGGCCTGGTGTGACGTATTCAGAGGAGAGAGAAGAGAGAGAGAGATGGCAAGAGGACATGACAAGAAGGAGAGAGTAAGGGAAAAGCAGCATGCAGGATAGAATGTCAGAGAGTACATCCATAGATCTTTACGTACATATACACAGTGCTATGCTAACATCTACACACAAACAGAATGTGGAATGGGGTCTGGGACAGTAATGTAGTGTAAATATGGGGATAATTCAGTACAGAGAAATAGGTGCAGAGACCTAACGAGCAAAACAAACCAAACAGTTCCTAAACACCTAAACTACAAACAGTGTGCAAAATCGCATGCAGGACTACAGTTACTGCACAGTACATGATTCTAAAGAGTAGCCTCTTGCTCAGAGTCAGAATGCATACCAAAAACTGCACTGTGTTCAAGGTGCGGGAAACGCTCCTCAACTTCATTGAACAGGGATCGTAAAATAAAGGCAAGAAACCATCAGACGTAAAGAAACGAACAAATGGGCCAACAGTAATTCAGTAAGACACCATAGAACCATGCAACCCCATTGCATTTGTAAAGTGAAATACTGCTCCCCACCTTTACTCTTTTGAATGTACAGCAGTTGCATGGGCAGGTGTAGTGGAAATTCCAAGTACTAGTGCATGATGTCCTCTTATGTATAACAATGGTTTATTGAGAAGACAGACTCTTAAACACCACACAATCTTGCATCCACCTAAGACAATCTAAACTATGGACAATGGTGGGGACACACTGTGTGGAATTTTCAGCACTGCCCAGTGCATAGTGACAAACTACTTTGTTAAGATGCTATGTTAAAATTACTGTGGGCATCTCGTGCAGTTGTTATTATTATTATTTGTCATTATAGGATGTAAACATGCAACTTGAAGAAGGACGACCCTTAGTCCGGCGTCACAAGGTGACTAGCTTGTTTGCATCATACAGTTCTCTACTGTATGGTGGTGAGTCACAGCCGTATGTGAATTACATGCTTAAAAGGGCATACTACATGCAATGCTCAGTTGACAATGAAAAGACAATCTCATTCATCACTGTCCAGATGTTTGATCTCTGAATCAAATAAGGATTAACATATAGTTAAACGGAGCAGTTAACTGTAACTTTATAAACTTTACTGTTGGGAAAGGTAATTGTTCTATATAACATAACCTAAAGATCCCCAATTAATCATGTTTTAGTTTTTTTTAACAGCAAGTGGAAAGTAAATATTCACCAACTGTAGCTGATGTTTTTACTTCTATTCAAGACTAAAATACTTGAAATTGATCTCATCACTAATTTCAGGCCCCACAAAAGTCCAAAACCCTACAGTAGGCCTTGCATGATATTTTATCACTGTCAAGTGTTGGTGCCTAAGAACACTTTGATGAAATTGATGACAGGTGAGTGTGCTACTGTATAGCCTCTGGAAAGCGCAGGATTCTAGAGAGACAGCAGAGTAATCACATTGAAAACCAAATTCAAGTTAAAAGCAATACATAATTTCAATAGTACAGTCATTGAGCTGTCTTTCACCTTGTACTACAATGTATGCATTCAAGACACAACGGATCAGTTGTACCATTGATACAATACTGATTCCAGTTATGGCATCGCATTCGGTAACCATACCTCCTGGGCCAAAGAAAACTAGGGGAGATACAGTATATCCAATGGACTGTACAGGGAGAGGTGGAAAAATAGCAAGTAAATAAATAAAAGCAATTGTGAAATACCTGCATGCTGTCCAAGTGGTTCTGTATATGCATGAACACACCAATAACACAGTGAAAATCAATGCAGGAAACAAATTAAGCACACTACACATACTGTATGTTCACTCATACAAATCTGGAAAGAATTAAGAAATTAAGTCACACTGTAGCACACATGCATAATTCTTCATCAAACTGACTGTAACAACAGTAGGAAGATGAAATACTAATGTGCATGTATGACACAAATACAATAACTGCTTTTATTCGAAAATACTGATAATTAAAATAACACTGTTGAGGTCAAGTGAGCAGAGAAGTCACAAAATAATTAGGTTAATTATTAGTGTTATCTTTTTAGCAAATGTTTTAGATGCATAGGAAATGGCTCCAGCCTTGCACATGTTTGACTGGCAGGCTGACCTGTCTCACTCAGCTGCCACACACAATTTGACTCAGCGCCAAGTTTCTTTCCTCTTCCTGTCTCACTTCCCTCCCCTCGGGGTCATCCCTATGTTCCCCAGGTTCTATGTTCCCCAGGTTCTATGTTCCCCACTCCTCCCGCCCCCCAAAAAAGGTTCTATGTTCCCCGCTCAACAAAAAAGAGGTTCTATGTTCCCCACTCAAAAAGGGTTCTATGTTCCCCACTATGGCTCTGCACTCAACCAAAAAAGGTTCTAT
>OOFJ01018652.1:4884-16404 GCA_900323375.1 Benthosema glaciale | reverse complement strand
TGTAGGAATGTGAATTACCAACATAGTGATAGCAAAGAATAAAAGTGGGACATATAGTGTGTTCAATGAAGGTTAAATAGTTGTATAAGTCTGTATTTGGCACCAGTTGTGCATACTGGCGACTACCTGTCCCTGTCCCTGCCCCACCCTCTCAGCACATTGTAGCTGTCTCTCTGTGTGCGTCATGAACTCCCAGTGGCTGACAGTCACTTCCTTGGTTTCTTCCATAGTGACGGGTGAGCCATGGACTCCCAGTCTGCCAGTCTACCAAGACCTGGAGGGGAGAGGAACCACTAGAGTTCCGTCAATCCATCTACACAGTATGTTCTGCAGGTAAGAATACATGACAAGATAAGCAGCAGCCATGTGCTGTGTCTGTTGTCATTTCAGCTCTTTGTGCATCCATTGACCATATTCACACAGTGGCTATTTTGCTGTTATGCCATGGTATCACAAAAGAGCAAAATAGTCACCATGTGAACATGGTCAACTCTGTTTTGATCACATATCGAATGAGAGAGGGAGAGAAAGAGTGGTGTGTAATTGTGTTCTCAGGTTTTCTGTTTCATCACTCACTGTCTCTCTACTTCAGCTCTCTTCTCTCTGCTTTCTGGTCTGATCTGTGGCAGTTAACGTGGAGTTAACCTTTCCCTGGGCAGAAGACAGAACGCATTACATCTGGAGCACCTTCCAGCGTCCAAGAGGGTTCAGCTGACGTTCCCTTGCTTTCATGCTGGTGCATTTAAAAACACTGCTGAATGAAATATAGATCCTCCCATTCACAAGGGTCCATTAATAATTCAGCCATGGGCATCAGCATAATGGAGGACTGATGAGGCATAAAAAAAACTTTAGTTTTATTGTTAACCTGCTGGGAGAGAAAGCATGACTCAAAGAGAACTGTTCTGTTTTACATGTGCCACACTGATCTCATCTAAATGCCACACAAATATGACAAGGGATTAGGTTGGTCAGTTCGTCGGTAGTCGCCTACAAATTACTCTGAGAGAAATGTTTGGGCCCCCTTATTGTGCATGCAAGTCAACTTGAACAAAAATGTGACTGTATCTTAAATACTTATTAGGCTTGATAATGATGGGCCTGTACCTCATATCAAACTGAAACACAATTCAGAACAAGAGTTCTTTCAAAGTTCTATACCTTTGAGTTTGTATAAGATCACAGTAGAAGGAAATGATGGTAGCGAACTTTAAAGAAGATCCAAGGCAACTCTGTTCAGTTTAACTTCATTATTTGCACTTAATTGATACAGACACTAATTGGAACATTTAAGGTCCTTTCAGATGAGTAGCGATTAATGCAGACGTCGCCTGGATCAATGACAGGTCTGCTCTAGAGGCGCACAAACGCAAGCGTGTAAAAAAAGCTCAACAGAATCTAGGTCTGGTCAGTCGCCAGCGTGTGCATGAAACGAGCATGCGACAGTTTCACGGCACAGCACTCACATAAATACACTTGCGTTGTTGCCCCTCAACTTCTCCAGGCGTACAGAAAAACAAAAACACAGGTCTCATTGAAAATAAATTACTAGATGTGTTCATCGCTTTTCATCTGAAATGACCTTTAATCTGACTATGATTTCCGCAATTTAAGTATTAAATTTATTAGCATAAATCTTCAATGAGTGCACATTCTCACTGGAGACACCTCAGATTTTTTAAAGTTTGCTAGTCGCCACCATCATTCTTTTCCACTGTGATCTTATACAAACTCAAACTTATAGAACTTATGAAGAACTCTTGTCCTGAATCTATAAACCCCTCTCCAAAGAGCATGTCTTCCTTGTGTATTTTTGGTTTCTTCCTGAATGCTGAAAGCCTTTGAGTCAAAAGGGTCATGACTCATGACACTCCATCTTTAAACCCTGTAGACCCGAGTTCACTCTGTAGTCTGTACTTTTGTGTTTTTTCCTGTCTACATCAAATCTATTTGCCACAAATACTCTGTTGTGAGTTACTGAGTTTATAGATCTACTCCTTTTGGCTAATGTTCCCTTCAGAATATGGATACTGGGGTTCAAGTGGTCAAACCCCAATAAGCACACTATAATCTTATTTCACTTACAGTAGTTTGTAAAATATATTTTTTAAAGCACCTGACAGGTGCCAGAGGTGATATCAACAGTAGCACACCTGTCATAAAAGTATCTCACTTAGCTTTTGATACAATATAGTGGACAGTGTATTGTTTTACCATAATAATTAATAAAATATCTTCTTAGTGAGGTGCATTCATCAACAAACAATACATGTATTTAATATTCATTGTTTTCCACTGTTGTGTTGGATATGGGGTGTTTTATGTCACGGGGCAGCACTTTGCACAGAAATACTCCCCTTGGAAGCTGGTTTCAGATGGTGGCTTAGAGTATTGTCATCCGTCTAGCACCATTTGAAATCAGTGTTCTTGGGGTGGGAAGTGTGTTTCTCTGTGGCACTGACCAGCACCATGCAAGTGTGCAGTGCTGCATTGACCAACTACAGTACTGACAAACACACAGCAGGACGTAACACTCACAGATTCTTCTCGGCGGTCAACATTGACATCAAGGCATTGTCCTCTCTCCAGGGTTGACCGATTTCTTCTGGTGTTTAGAGTGTTATTATGTTTCTAGCACCATTTGAAATCGGTTACAATGAAGGACAGATCTCTTCTTGAAGCAAACAGGAAACAGAAGACACTTTCAGGGACCTGAAATAAGGACTTGTTCAACTGGAGATGCTGAATTCATCTGTGAATAGATGAGCAAGTTTAACAGTATTTAACCCATTTAATTATTCAGTTCGGGTAGGATACAAGCTAAATGACTGAAGCCAAAGGAGAAATGTTTTCTGTTTTAAATGTTGTTAAACTTTAACAACTATTACATTGTCAGACATGCAATTAAAATCCATTAATTAAAACTTCTCATAACCCTTAAAACATGATTTACAATGTGGTTGGAATGTTATGCCCAGGCAAGTCCACTAGATGGCACTGTGTCAATATTTACATACCCCAGTATTTATCCTTGATGTTGATCATAGAACAAATTATTTCATTTCACTGAGCAATTTAATACAGAAACGTCTCTTATCCAGCGTGGGTACCAAGTGTAAGATCAAGACTGGAGTATTCAATTCAAGACTGAATTGCTAATAAATAATTGATTGAACCAATTATGGGTCATATATTTCCAGTTTCTCCAAACTACTTCCAAATACTGTATTTACAATTGAGTAGTGTGCGTCTTTATTCCTTGACAATGATATAATAGGTTTTTGATCATTGTTGCATATTTTCATAATTCCAATGGACAGTAAAGTGTCATGTACAGTAATTACACCTATAGATATACAAGTCTCTGCTTGTTAATGTGTGCATATTCTGTACAATGCAAAGATTCCAGGTTACACAGAGTGGTTTTAAGATACTGAGCTTAAAAGTTTTCTCAGTCGATAGGGTCCAAGATATAGCCATAGTAATTGCGCATTTATTTCATAGCTGTACCTGTGTTATTGTGTAAAACATCACAATTGTGTGCCTTGGACCACTTTCAACCTAGTGTTCATATTTATTGTGGGCATATTATTGGCAGCCTTGTTGTACTAGCATACAGCAAAGCATAACAGTACAGCATGCGCAATCGTTCAACATTGTTATAAAGTATTTGTTGTGGTATACACATTAAAACTAGGTCTTCTCAAAGTGCTTTGTAATGGATTGTTTGACCAACTTGTTTGACAAACTTTGTTAATACAAGACGTTAATATGTCAAAATATAAACTCTTTCCTTTCAACTATTCTTTATGAAACAAGATGGAGTAGACCTCTGTGAAATGTGTGAATGATTTACTTTATTTGAATAACACTAACAAAAACGAGATCTGAAAAATAAAGCTGCATCTATGGCGAAAACACACAATATGCATTGTAAATTATACAGTATAGCGACTCACGTACGTTGCCAAAATTTTAAAATAAATAAAAGCGAGTGCACATTTTTAAGAGACCTTAAGATACCTACCAGGTATCTCAAAATATATATATATACAATCAAAGTGATCACCTTGAGTGATCTCAGAGTGGTTGGTGGTTTAAATGAAATATAGAATGACAGTGTGGAATATACGATTGCACTTTAGTCAAATAAATAATGATTCATATTATTGTGAAACAATCTATGAATTTACAGTTGGTGAGCAAGTTTTATTTTGCCTAGCTTGGCAGCTAGTCCAAAATATAAGCCTGCTCACAGAATTATCCTCAGTATGTACAAAGTTAAGTGCACATTCTCACACCTCAGATTATTTAACTCTCAAAGGAATAGTAACAAATTTATATTTGACAAAAAAAAATCTTCCAGTCTCAATGGAATAGTAACAAATGTATACTCAACAAAAAAAATAAAAACATCAGTGTTCACAGAAAGTGGAAGAAAGTTTCTTAACGGCAAACAAGTTTTCTATTAAGGCATATAGTACATGACAATCTCAACACTTCGCAACAGAAGTTACAATGTTTTTTCCCCTTTCTTTCAATACTATTATTTAGACAAAAAGAATAGCTGCTCTGGACTGGCATGGCACATTTGATACCCTCCCTCCTTTTATTTTACAATAATTTTGCCAGAAAAAGCCCAGTTAAGGTGCATAACAGGAATTGTAGAATCTACTGGTAATTATAAATAATTGTATGGATTTTTTTCAAGTTAGTTTTTATTTTATTTTTCCCACATTTATTCATTTATTTATGTTATACCTAAAGTACGGGCAAACAGCGGAAAAACTAATATTTGGCCGACTTAGCTTCATGATGCTCAAATAACAGCACCAAAAGGTACAGATTGGGACCTACTGGTTGGTTTCTCACGTCAGGAGGACCTCCTTCCTAATTACAGAATAGCAAAACAGCAGTGAAGCAGATCCAACACATATCAGAAAGCTGAATCAGGGCGTAGGAGTGAAACATCGTTTGATTAGTGGACTTTGAAGTACACAGAAGATATAAACAAATGCCAGCCAATCAATGCTTGCCACCCTTGCAGCACAAGCAGATGATGGCACCAATTATTATTACTGTGTTGCAAGGTTTTGTGGTTGCAAGGTCCAGCCACAGAGCCTTCCGCATGCATGCGTTGTACATTCAAGGGCTGGTCCAGCCACATCCTTCCATCTTGGTTTGGAACTTCATAGGATGTTAATATAGTCCGGTGTCAGTAGAAATATGACACTTTGAGCTGACAAAAAAAAGCAGGATATATCAATAGACATATTTTGAGATAGTAGATAGATTATGTTTTACACAGGAAGTTTCACAAGATCCCTTCTGAAACAGGAAACCAATGGTTTAAGCATTAGCAACAGGTTGGTATTAATGGTTATTAGGAAAAAGGTGCCAGGTTAATCGAAAAGGTTATTAGGAAAGAGGAGCCAACAGTACCACAACAGGGCCGTTTCATTTTCCAAATCCCATTTAGTCACATTGTTCCCATTAATCACAAGATCACATATTCTTACCCATAGTGCTATAAATCATCTTCATTTATGGCCACAGTTCCTGAGTAGCCACCAGGAGAGCTGTAAGCCAAAAGTGACTGGTCATCTTTGGCAGAATGTGTTGTCATTTGACACAAAAATGGCACAAAAATGCATATACTCTACTGGAAAGTGGAAACGTTTCAGTTGAAAATACATGCTTTTGTTGTGTGACATGTTGCTATTTTGTTGTGTGACATGTTTTGTTGTGTGACATGTTGTGTGACATGTTACTTATTTATCCCTAGCCAGGGATAAATAAGTTGTGGGTTGCAACTGCCAGGACCCAAGGAAGGGGGGGGGGGATTGTTAGAGCTCAAGAATTATATATTAGTATAAAGTGGCAGGGTATAGCGCCTTCCTTGGCCTACTGGCAGTGTGCAAAAGTTCTACACTGATCGGTCAAATGGTTTCCGAGATCAGAACAGACAGACACACACACACACACACACACAAAGAGAAATTATATCCCTCCCGGCTCCACAAACACAAACATGCAACATGGAACAGACATATGGCCATGCATCAAGATGACATTGCAACGACAAAAAGGCTAGCTTGTAAAAGTTAGTTTGCATGACGAGTTTTACCGTTTTTTGTTCTTGTACTTATAGACAATGACGATGATGATGATTACTATAACGCCGATAACTAGAACTGAAAAGAAAGAAAGGGAGATGTCTCAGCCCAGGAAATAAGGCTCAAATATGGGGGAATGCCACCAAAATATGATATGCCCTAACATCGGAGATGTTCACGACTTGTCCACACTAATCTTACAATATGGCTTACCTGAAAGTACAATTGGGCTAAGAATTCTGTCCCCTACCAACTTGCCCCTGTACAGTCAAACAAATCACTCCCTCAATGTGCTCCACGGAAGGAGGCTCATCATGGTAGTGGGTGTGTGCGTGCGATAGAGGGGGAGAGAGTTTGTGTGTGTGTGTGTGTGTGTGTGTGAGAGAATATGAAAATGCAATATTTTTATAGTGTTACTCAAAAGTTCTGTTTACACCTTTGTGTCATCCTTTAGTTTTAGCAGAGCCTTTTTGACTACTGCCGTGCTGTTATCAAACACGTTAATAAAGTATTCAATCAATTCGATCAATCCGGTGTATACCACCTCCCATCTTCTTTTCTTGTATATAGATATGTAGATAGGGCTCTTTCATATCTTTTTAATCAACATATGTAATAATAGTAATGGTATGGTATAACAGCTATTGTGATTTGGCAATAAAATGCAAACAAACAAAAAAACATGACTTGAACAAAAAGGCGTGCCACATTAATGAAAATGTTTTTGAACATTAATGATTGTTGTATACCACGGCCTCAATATTAATTTGGTGTCTCAAATATGGCACAGCGCCCCCTGGAGTTAACTAAGAAGCATTATAACAATACACTAATCCGGGCAATAATATTTTATTGGCTGGTCAAAGATGGCTATGCCAATCAAGGGGTGCCACTCCTTGATTGGCATAATAATTGGCAAATCCTATTTCAGAATTTCAAAAATGTAAGGCCTTAATTTTGGCAAAAAGAAAATAGAAAAAACCCGGTAAATAAAATAAGAATATCTGCAGACAACCTAACAGTAGTGAACAAATTTGAGCAACCGTTTGTCGGATTAGAAAGTTATTAATTATTGTTGTTAAAACATTGTTTGCGGGTATAAGCTTGATAATACATGAGGTGTGTTATAAGAAAATAACACACTTCCTGCATCATCACTTACATATTTACATAGTTAGTGCTTGACACACTTATATTTAATCTTTAGAATAGGTTATTGTAAATTAATAGCATATTTCTTCTTTATAATAAACATATTATCAGTCAACTGTATATCTGTAGCTGTGGTATCATGTTTTTAAAATCTCTTTACAATTATACTTGCAGTAGCATCAGGGTTTATAGTGATTTTGCCAAATGGAATTCTATAACGTTTATGGGACTTTACAAAAAAAAAAATCAGTACAAGCCTTGTACCAAAGGTTTTTTTGAAAGTGAAATATAAATTAGCTATTAATCGATTCAATTGGGTCTTGATCACTCCTCACATGACATTCCACACAGTAGACATCATCTTCTGTGCAAGTACAGCTGTACCAACGCATCAATGTGTTTGACACATAATATGTCCTATCAGTGCCACATATCAAGAATTATTTATATCTGTCAGATACAATAACACATTTTAAGTTATTTCCTGGATGCAGGTGGTGCAGGGATAAAAGTCCTGTCCACCACAGCAGAGAGACTAGGGGTAAGAATTCTCCACTTAATCAACCGTGACATTAAAATCTTTCTAAATTTAATTTCCATTACTTTTCCAGTTGAATAATGTTCATACGGTTTCCTGGCCTGATAAGAGAGCTAATAAGAAATATATTTTTTTTCATCATTTATAGACCCTGTAATGTGAATGTGAACTTACCCACTACAACAATCAACCACACTGGTGTTGGTGGGATGGGTGATGGGCTGGGTGCCGGACCCGGTGGATCTACAATTAACAGGACAGAAAGATATTGTTTTGCGAATTGATGTGGAAATTTAGGCACGTACTTGAACTGCTTATGTAATTTTTTTTTTTATCAATGCACACATAAGACGATATCTATACACATTCTTATTACATGGCTTGTTTGAATGCTTGATTCCGATTGGTCAATCGCTGAATTCAGCGGTGTGTTATTTCTTAATAATGTCCGCTCCACTCTATAACAGACCGATTATCAACAGTTTGAGAAAAATGGACGATGCAATACCCGGAAATGTATTACATTTGATCAAGACTCACTTGCTTGTTTCCGAGGCAACCTACAGTATGCACTCTGCAGGGCTAACTTGGAATACTTTCATTACCGTCAGCAAGGAAATACTTTGTTTTGTTGTCACTTTTGGGTCAATTTATTAAGGAATGTATGTTTTAAGTAGCCATGTAATAAGCGGGATAATGTATGGCTAGGTGGTCAATGGTCATTGTTGATATAGAAATCACCCTGAAGGTGATTTATATAAATCAACAATGACAACCTAGCCATATATTATGCCTTGCATACATACGGTACATACACACACAGCATGTACATATACAGTTACACACACACACAGTATGATAGCATTGTCTGGACTTACCTGGGTTAGGACCAGGTTTAACACCATCATCTAAAGCAAAAGTACAGCAACACAAATTCAAAGCCCAAGTAATAATTCTGTGTCAAACATGAGAGCAATCTACTAATACTTAGTATACATACATACATAGAAATGTTGGATCATGCTTTAATCATCAGTTGCAAACATGGACCAAGCAACGCAAAGAATAATGTAAATTAAGTAAAGAAAGTTAATACTATAGAAGTTTGAAGCCAAAACATTCCATTCCAGATTCAAGCAATGTCAACACATACTACAGCAAGGATGTCAAAATAGATTGAGTTACCCCCCCCCCAAAGAAAATGATAAAAACAAAAATGAATCCCATGGGCCAGAGATGGTAGGTGATTTGACACCCCTGTTTGATGTTTTAGATGAAACATGGACTACCTGGCACTAGGGCTTGTTTTGTAGTGGAACGAGAGGTGGTAGTAGTAGTGGTGATCGTCATGGTAGTAAGCTCTATAAAAAGGTATAAAGGTTAATTAGGCCAGGAATTCCCATGAGCTTTGCACAAAAAGGTTTAAGCCGTTTGACTTTATGACATTGCTTGACTAAAAGCCACCAGGAAAAAGCCACAACTACTAGCAGCCAAGGTTTGCCGTTACAGGGATAGTGCAATCAGAAGATTACCTGATCTATACAAATGTACTGAATTATTAATTTGAGGTTGATTGATCACAAAGATGCATCCGCGCACACATACAAATTCCCAATTAAGCTTCATTAGTCATGCCGGAGCTTATATAGAAGGCAATGAATAACTTCACTTTCTCTTTTAGTTGACTGTAAAAAGAATATCCTGCAAGGTCCCTGATTCTCGCTCCCTTGCAGCCTTAAAGGGGCATTCCACCCATTTTCAACATTTTACTATGTCATTAATATACCTTAGAGTTGTTGTGTGGAAATAATAAAAAAGTCCCCCATTCTGTGTTTCCTAGAAAACACAGTCTGAAAAGAAAAACATTAACTTGGAGCCATAACAACCCATCTCTTTGCGGTCCGTCCGTCCGTTCTGTTATTAGTGAGTTTAAGATCGCCCTCCCTGCGACTTCGACGAGGAAGCACGAAGTGCCCCGACGCCGTCGCCACAGAAGCCCAAATAGTTAAGAAAACAGACAACGCCGACGGGCGCCACCCCTTCCACTGGCGTCTCTGGTTTCCATGGTGACACGTACATGCACCTTCCCTGTCATCGACGTTGCAGGCAGGACGCCAAAAGCTGTGTTCTGCTTAGCATGGGCTCCGACGGCCGCGAGGTTTATATATCGAGCACCGAGCCATTCATTTTTGACGTCGCACGTCGGACGGTCGAGCGATCTTAAAGTCGCTATTATGATGATGCTGCTGCTGTGTCTACACTCTGACCAGGATGTTATTCTTCCTCTGTGTGACTAAATATCCTGGCCGCAGCATGTCACAGCGCCTCCATCGTCAATTCAAATACAATGGATTCTAAACGGCATGCACTCTACAGAGTCTGTCAGCACGTGCATGTACGTGAGTCACATGACACGACTCAAAATGGCCGTGCGATGTAAACAAAGAGGGTGAGTACTTTTGTTCCGATAAAAAGCTTGATGACATCATCAAGATGTGATTCACCATGTTCCATTTCTAGGAAACACAGAATGGGGGGACATTTTCTTTTTTTACACAAAAACTCTATATAATGACATTACTTAATTACTGTCATTAATGTATATTAATGACCGATTAAAAAAAAGGTAACTAGCCAGACTTTGCAGGAGATTTTGACAATATAGCATTTTAGATGTAATGGCAATATGGACTACCTGTTGTCTTTGTAGTTCTAGGAGGGGCGGTGGTAGTTGGACGCGCTAAAAAGGCATAAAGGTTTATTAGGCCAGGAATGTGTGTCATTCAATTACATCTCCAAAACAGCTACTGTATTATGTGTCGAGTTTGCACCAAAAAAAAAACTGAAGTTGTTTTACAACTTCAGTTTTGCCAGTTTGCTTTAACACAGACTGGACACAACTGTAGAGTAGACGGAAAGATAGGGATAGTCCAATCAAAGGATCACCTGATGATGCTGGTCACACAGTTGGCAAGTGATGAAAAAAAAAAACACCACCCTTAACCGAGTACAAAACAATCAAGTACAAAATAATACGGTCATTAGAAATATCTTTTTTTCCATTTCACATTTACGCATATATAATTCTGAATTTAATTTAATGTTTGTGAGGCTCATGCTGGCATTCAAGGTCTAGGGTTGCACTGTGATTGCAACATTTAGCAACATTACAGAAGATTCTCTATAATATATCATTTCACGTGGGGACCACCCACCCCTTACATTGCGTCAGATAGCATTTGCTGCAGGACTCTGCCTAGTGCCTGCCTGAGAACGAGCATGTTCTCGTTTGGAAGGTGGACACATTGGAGTTAAGCAGACTGCACGATCACAGCCCCAAATACCCAACCTACAAGCTCACCACACATGCTACATGTGTGGTGAGCTTGCAGGTCTGGTAATACTACTAGCCTAGGTCACTCTTCTAACCCCTACCCGCTTGCAATTGGCAAAATCACGCACAGCAGAGACAAGCGTGTCCTCGCCAGGTCTTAGTGACATACTTGTTTCCGATTGGATGGGAGGAGGTCAAACTAAGTTTCTCTTTGGGACATTTTACAAACCATCGAAAACAAAGAGTCAACAGTGGAGTCCTTATCATGAAGATGCAATAGCCACACTGACAATCTTCAATGGTAAGATGACTGCCACATTACTATAATGACAGTGTCGAGTGTATTTCTAAGGGGTAACAATCTACAAAAAAAAAGAAAA
>OOFJ01018645.1:10248-28254 GCA_900323375.1 Benthosema glaciale | reverse complement strand
CAGAGCAAACACATTTACAGTAGGGCCAGACTGTGCGTCTCCACGAAAATCATCAAGTGCCGGCTCGCCTTTGAGGACGCAGACTGTTTAAACGGAGTGGAAAATACAAAATACAATGTTGTACGTGTGTGTGTGTGTGTGTGTGTGTGTGTGTGTGTGCGTGCGTGCGTGTGCGTGCGTGTGTGGCGAGGGACATAGACAAAGGCAGCCTTCTGGCTTCGAGCAAAGCGTGAGCACACCTCACACCATCTCGGAGTTGAACCAACTCCACAGCCTAAAAAAAACAACAACAACAAAAACGGCCATCTCATTTTTTTTACCCCCCCATATGGAGCAGCAGTAAAACAAAGATGTGCCTGTCTTGATTTCTTCGAACTAACCCTTGCATAGCACAGCGGCTACCACCAGAAGCTGATTATGGACGCTTTAAAGTTAGATTTGATTTAATGTCCTGCTCCTTTCCTCAGCTGGTCCACGGGGCAGAGGAATGTGGCTTGCTGCTAGGCTTGGCCTGCACAGCGTAGGGTGGATCCATCCTGGCTAGAAGGCTGACAGCAGTGCAGAGCAAAGCCACACTCATCCAAGCCTGCCCCATCTGGGTAAGAGACAGGCTGCCTTGCACAAGGCCCAAAATCCAATAAAGGGCCAAACAAAGGTCTGCTTCTTGCTGCAGAATGCCAAATAACATGTGATCCCCCTTAGGGAAATAACAGCCATGTCTGTTCCTCATAGCCCTCCAGGTCAGAAATAACGCCTGGGGAACTTGGAGCACATGTCCTGCTGAGGATGCCATGTGCTGTGACAACCCATTAGTGACAGTAGTAAGGAGGACCTTGCAGTGTACTGTGTATGTAGGCCATACATGGGCAACTGGCGGCCCGGGGGCCACATGCGGCTCCAACCATCACTTAATGCGGCCCACAGGTTAATATCCGAACATTGATATATTTATTGATTTCAGCTAATTACTAGTATTAAAATGTTATTGTACAATATGTCCAATGTATTTGTATTTAGTTCGTAAAGTTAACATAACTGTAACTAAATGCAATTGAAATTAAATAAAAAGGTTACTTTTCAGGATTCCAATTCAAAAATAGCAAATAATTATCGAGGATTTCAATTCAAATCATAGCGAAAATAGCTGATCTACAAGCGTGTGGAAAATATAATGGCCCTCTCCATTGTCAAAGTCGCCCAACCCCTGGCCTACTTGAAATTGGTTTTGAAGGCCCTCTGCAAAAACAGCACAGGAGTTACTGAATCAATGAACATTCATTTGACTTTTGGTGGTCACCACTTTCCAACGATTAGAACAATATTTGGAGTGTTTACAGGAAAAAGTGACAGAGTCAGTAATGCCACAATGCTGGAAGCTAGCAACGCTCATTTTTCTTGCTCATTTTGTCCACCAAACTCTCCGGACTCAGTCCCCTTTTGCATGGGAGGAGAAACACTAATACCCTGAGATCAGAAAGAATCAACACAGCTCACACATCATCAGCCACCATTTTCACACTGGTGGCCAGCAAGGTTTGTGATTCTATGACCTGGTGGTTGAGCTGGTATGAAACAAACTGCAGAGAGGTTCGGGGCGTTAAGTGGTACACAGGGTTACCTCACAAGTCACAGCTCCAGAGTACAGATAAGTCATGCAGGTCATCCCACAGAGCCCCACAGCCAAAAGTGTGAACATGTACATCACATAACCCAGTTACAAAGCTAAAGCAATTCAAAACACTCTGGCAGCTGCTACTTAAAACAACTCAATTAACAGATTTTCTCCAAGTTAAAAACAGCAACCCCATCCAGAAAAGCCGCCACCACAACAACAAAGCGACATGGGCCACCAACCAGGCTGCCCATGCTGAGCCGCTATACATGCCACAGTCTAACTTTGATTTATGCATCGTCTCTTCATCTGGGAAACTTTCATTTTAAGTGAAATTACTTAGATGCTTCCAAATGCAATCCGTGTCATCCTTCTAGGATGAATAGTTGTTTGCAGTAGTGTGACAATGTGTTAATCAATAATTGACCTTCTTGATCTTGACCACCAAATTGTAACATATTTTAATTAGAGAGACCTGCTGCCTTAGAGCCGTTGTAATTAAAGCAGGCTCTGGGCTCCTTTTCTTCGTACATGCTTGATTGCGACCTGTGGCATTTCTCCACAACGCACCTCCTCCTCCTGAGCCAAGTGTGCAAAGATATATTATGCATCTCGAACAGGTTAGACAAACAGACGTAATTGCCATTGGATTGGCCTTGCGTCATCTGGTACAGTACACTAATCTTGCCGTCACAAATTGGAGTCCCTTATTTAAGATGCATTGTTGAGCCCCATGGAGCCAAATTGTGCAGCCAGTTTACAGGGGTGAATAATCACAGTGGAAAAACACATGCATTTCTTGGAAAGACCTTGAAAAACACTAGATTAATGCCATATGGTGTAAATCAAAATGATATAGAGTTGTTAGCAGAATTGAAAATTTAAAGCGAACAACATATGCCCAAAGTTTGTGCCGATTTGCTTTGTTCAGAACCATGAGATTTGAACCACAAAATCTATATTTGAATATTCATACTTTTTATTTTTCCGTATTTAACCCCTTCTCTTCTCTTGTCTAACTGTAACAACACTGCAGTGCCTCCAAAGCAACATGTATGTTTTTCCTCGTCATTAACACCTCCAGCTTGTCACATTGACAAGTCCACCATGCATATGTTTACCTGGAGGCGGTACGCCGGGTACGGTACACTCTGCTAGTGGCTAAAAGCTAGGCTAACTGCAGCAGCAACACACCTAAACAAGCCAATATGGATTTAATGTAATATTGAGGAACTTGCAGCTAAATGCATGCAAGTGACGTGCACGTGACATAGGGTAATGTAGACACTGAAAAGCACTCCACAGCCAGGTTGACCATATGAAACATATGTAAAAAGACATGCAAGTATCATACATTAACGGATACGGCTCATTATGATAAGCAGCGATGACGACAGATGCAGATCACATGATAGTGTCCATCTGTGTAGAGGCTATAGAGCATGCCGTACATCTGTAAAGGATTCTAATATCCACACAAGGTTTAGAATCAAACAGATTTACTGCTGAATGTCGGCAAATGTGACACATTAATCCAACACATTCACATACTCTCCAGAAAATAAATTGAAAAGGTCTGGAGTGCTCAACAGTCCAAAAAAGGTGGGAACAGTACAAATTTCCAGGCACTCTTCTGGCAATTTCCTAAGTTTAAAAAGCCTTTATTGAGTGTTATTTCATACTGGAAATATTTAAAACCATCTTAAAAGCATATTCTATAATCTATATAATTAATGTTTTATAAGTAAGCCTTGCCGAGCCATGGTGCAGGAACCTATCTGTTATTTCTGTAGCATGAGTCAGCTTGATGTACAAGTACACCCCCTGGACATGACACTAGTATGTCGCAGGGACTTACGCCAATCCAACCCTTGATGCTGAGTGCCAAGCAGGGAGCCACTGAGTCCCATTTACAGAGTCTTTGGTATGTCCTGGCCGGGGACTGAACCCCCACCTCCAAGTCTCAGGGCGGACACCCTAACCACTAGGCCAATGAGCTAGTTATTAATTATTGATGATTTCATTCATGGTTTAATGCTGCAAATCATCAGTGGTGGAAAAAGTACTCACATATTTTACCGAAGTATCAATACTGCAATGTGGAAAATACTAGTAAAAGTCCAGAATACAATTTCTGCCACACACAGGCCACAAGAGGAGTGCAGCTCGAGCTCGTCCCAAAGACAATTTGAAGGTCAGCCCTATTCTAGCCAGCTAGTGTAAACAATGACAACAGAACAGCAGTGGTTAGTTTTCTCAAACCAACTGGCTTTAGCACTACAACCGCACCACTGCTTTCTCCATAAGCCTTCAAAATCAGTAGTCCTTGAGGGGGTTCCAGGTGGTCTCCAGCTAAATGACGGAGAGTTGTTAACCAAATGGACCCATATAGATCTTTAACTCTTGAGAGCGTAAAATTACAATCTGAATAGTTAAATTATTGTTAAATATCGGCATTACATATTTTATATATATCATTTTGGAGGTGGGTGGGGAGGCTTCTTCTGCCTTTATTTGATCGTGTATAGTAAGTAACAGGAAATGGGGGGAGAGAGATGTGTGACACGCAGCAAAGGTCGTCGGCTTCGGGAGTCGAACCAGCAACACGCTGTCAGGCTTTTAACAGCCTAGGTACCCGGACCGCTAGGCTGACCCAGGCCACATCTGCATTACTTAATTTAAGTCTACACAACAAGAGAATGTAGAAGAAGTGTTATTTTTGTCAACATTTGCCTGTTATCTCTCCTATGGTTAGGTACCACATCAGTACAGCATTGAATTGTGGACAAAATATTATCAAATGACAACAAAATATTCTATGTTTTGGGTCTGAGAGGCTAAATCTCATCAAATGGTGGTCCGTGGTTCAAATGCCCAATAATGGACCTTGATATGAAAAGGGTTGAAAATCACTGTTCTAAATACATACATAATGCTGTCAAAACCAAGCTGTAGGGGACAGGTTTCTGCAGGCCATTGACTCACATTGGACCTGGCATCTTCTCAATGTAGGTGTCTTTTAAAGGAGTTGTTGTTGGCCACCTTCTGTGACCCAAGTATGTTTGCAGAAGAGTTACAAGGTGACATTTACAACTGTAGCCCATTCCCACAGTCAGATGGTCACAGACAAACACCTCCCCCTTTGCCCTGACAGGACTACTGAGGTTCAAATTGTGTACCAATGACACAAGGGGAAAAGGTGTATTTCATCTGTGCTTTGATTGATTGATTGATTGATTGATTGAATAGTTTATTTAGATCTTTTTCTTTTTCAGAGAGACATTACAAATTAAACAATTATTTTATGATGATCGAAAAGGCATAGGCGGAAGCTTATAGCTTATTAGTGCCTTATCACAATCTAGTCTACTACAACATGAACATACTAATGTGAACATACTGTACATACAGACAACAAATGGATGGAGCTAAGATTTTTATATAAAGGGTTGATTCTTGAAAGGACATACATTTCTGAATGTCATTTATTTCTACTACAGTGTAAATAACAATGTGGAGATCAAGTCTCACTGACGTGCACTAAGATTGGTCCGCAAATCTCTATTCTCAAGTGTTAAACTACAGCAAAATTTATTTATCAAAACCTTGCAGGGGAAACAGGCAGCTCCTGACTAGAGTGCTAAGATTTTTCAGCTAGCAAAAGCAAACACGGCTTGATTTCTTTTCTTTTTTTTTTTATGAGAAAAAATGTCCCTGGCTGAACAAGGAGGCATTCATACACTGATTCATACCAGCCTGTAGCATGGTAGAGGACCGCCATCTGCTATCACACTCCCCCGCTAAGAGCCTGTTATAGAGGGAACAGCCACGGATCATCATGTACATGTTACATCCATGTAGACTTACTGGAACTAACACCTCCGTTACGTGAAGAGGACACAACTCAAGTGCTGTTTGGAATACAGTGGTTATAATGGCCGCTTATGGTGAACTTGTCATCATAACGACAACCCCTATGGCCCAGCTTGATCTCTCAGTGCTTTGTACTTTTTCAGCTTCAGATGAAAAAGTCACCTTCGTTTTCAGGGTAAGGACTGAAATGCAAAATGGAGTTGGTCAAGAAGAAACTCCAAAATTTGAAAGAGTTTATATGGAAGCGTTGTCTTTGAATGGAGAGAACAGGGCAAAGTAACCAACCAGCTATGTGACAGTAGGGAACGCAAGTTTCAAATAGATGGAAGCGATGCGACACACTCGTCCACTGGCATTCGAATAAACTCACATCAGGTTCCAGATCAGCTCCGGTACTGAAGCACTAAGCATGAACTGAGCAAGTAGTGTTATGGAATAACAGCATTCAGATGACATTCCTGTGGACCAGATCTTTAAAATGCACATTCACGGCTGTGTCCAACAAAGCATGCAAAGTAGGACGGGCCTACAGGCTGTTTGGTTTTGTCAACCCACAGTTCTCTACAGACACTGGTATAACCTTTTCCCCCCCGAGTTCACCACTATACAGTGGAGTGGAATGGGTTCACAGGCAGCATCACCTCAGGTAGAAGAAGCAACCTAAGCGATTGCAAGCCTCTCCTCGTGACGCAGCATTCCTTATTATGGCTTGAGAAACATGACAAGGAACCTTTCTTTCACCAAGTAACAGAAAGAGACTCAGCGAAATTTGAACCACCGCCACCAGTATCGGTTGTCTTAACCAGTGGAAAACACCAAGGGAAAACAGCAACTATGAGCTGTCTATATACGTCACCATTTCAATGGCTGAATGATTAATGACGGTTTTTGTCTAGTAAACCCTCTACAGGTCACTCAATAGGGCCCTTTGCCGTGTCCTTAGGCTTAATATATCTCCTTTCTGTTCATGTTTTCTGTCCGTTGGACATATTTGGTGACTTCTCTCACAATGGCTCAAAGACAATATGAGGACAAAATTGCCCATGTAAGTGCAATACCAACCTTAAGCTAAATCTCTATTCTTTTAAGCTGATAAAGGGTGAATGGTTACATTAAAGGTGTTTCAACTTCTCAGGTAACTGAGTATCTAGTCCATTATTGGGAAACTCCAGCCGTCACGCACACACACTCACACACATACAGTCCACACCTACACTATACAGACACATATACAAAGTTTCAGTGGTATATCCATATGACACATGAGCAGATCCCCTCTCCCACACCAGCTAGTGGCCCACTTGGAAGCCTCATAAGCCTTAAGTCACCAGGCGCCGAGTGAATCACAATCACATTTCGGAGGCTCAATCTCTCCATTGTTAAGGGAGCTTATGACAAATGTCAGCAAGCAGAGGCCTTTGAGACGCTTTGATTCTGATACTTGAAGAGGTTAAGACCAAGGACTTACATATCACATCTTAGTTACAGCATTGACAATACAGAGAGAGAGAGAGACAGACAGACGACAGACAGACAGAGGAAAATAAAGTTTGTATGTTGTTTTATCATTACTCTAGTGATTATAGTTAAGTAGCTCTGGCATTAATCTGTACGAAGGCAAAGCGATACAGTGATCGATATAGTCCAGATGTTTGAGTCCTCTCTTCTTGTTAACATTTTCCAATGGAAGCTCACAAACATCTACAGTACACAGATCTTGTGCTGGTCAACTTGCTCTGGTACAATTTAACTGAGGTTTGACAATAATGCCTGTGACAAACCATATTTGTCATCTTGCGGCATACAGCAATATACACTCCACATAAACCTCGAGTTAAATGCTTCCTTTGTGAAAGCCTCTGGTTGACACTCTGCTATAATAATGAGAGCCTTTATGATGTTTTTTCCCCCCAAAAGCACCCCTCAAGTTGACCTCACAGTGACATGGCCTTTCCACATGACATTCAGCTTGAAGGCAAAGGGAGATGCGGCTACAATGCTGTCATGTCATGTGAGATTTGTGTCTGCCAGTATCTAAAACCATGGGCTCTCAAAAAACCAAAGACAGGCAGCCAAGCCTCGGATTTATCTCACCCACTATACTTAAGTTAATATAGCCGTTTGCTTGAGGACTAGTATATGCCAGACAAATATGTTTTGCTTATTTGACTTCCATAGGATTCATTATCCTGTAACACTGAAACCTAAATGCTGAAACAGCATCTCAGCATTTCATGTCGAACCGAAGGTTCATTCAGATGTCACTGGTGCACACAGTGGTTGTTCACATGTACTGCATTAAGGCTGTAAGGCTTTATGAATATGCAGTCATAATCTTTACTAGGAAAACGACAGCTGTCTCATAATCCAAGAACTCTGGCATGACCAAACCCTGCTTTTTCCATCACACCGATGGGGGCCACATACCTCTATTATTCTGTCGTGGATCTGAAGGCCTCCCTCTTTATCTGCGGCGCCTCTCTCAACGATCTTGGATACAAATATGCCTTCATTAGAAGTACCGTCTTTGTCCTCCTGTGGAGAAAAACACTTATTATATTAGTGGTACCAATTGTTTAGCAAGGTAAGATACTGCAACTACTGTCCAAAAGGATGCTGCATCTCAACAATAAATAATACAAAGAACATTCAAATGTGAATTATATGTTTGCTTCCAGAGTGTTTGATAGTTTACATTGACATAGCATTCTGCAAAAAAATAAGGTTTAGCTTTCTATTAAACTGATCAAAACCTAGTAGAAAATATCCCAATGATATTATGTAGTCAATGCAAATACCTTTCTGCTTTAACCAATTGCTGTGCATGTGACTAATCCCAGAGTCTATTAAACATGTACAAACAACAAAACAGCAGTCAGCTACATGTTCTGGTTAACTCTACCAAGTGACTCTGGGGCTCAACAGCCTGCAGTGGCTGACAAGTGGTTGCAGGTGCATGTTTAAGCAATATCACACGAGAGGGTGTGCTTTACCGTGATTATTGGCACGCCAGGGATGCGGTCAGGAACGAGGCTTTCGCAGAGTTCCGCAAGCATCACATCACTGAAGTGATGAAAGCATCACTGAAAGTGCCAATAACCTCAGCAAAGCACACCCTTGAGTGTTCCCTAAAGAAACATGTCAACTCAATTTCATTGTAACTATGATATTTTTAATACCAGATTTTGCCACTACGCCCGCAAATGTCCCATGCAAACTGCTAGGCTAGCCACTCAGCTGGCTCTGCGAGACTTTGTCTCAACAGCACAGCTAGTTGTTATTATGTTTTGATTTCTTCCTCGAAACTACCTACTGTATAATATACCGTGCTTAAAGGACAACTTTGTTTTTTTTTTCAACCAAGGTTCATGTTTTAGGTTGTTATTAGACAAAGTAAAGTGTGTTAAAAAGTGTTATTTTTTCTTCACTTGCTGCTTTCCTTCGTTTTAGCGATTTTAGCTGTTTTTGACAGGGGGGCGGGGGCATTCGAACATGGGGCTAAATATGTATTTTTTGTCAAAATTTGATAGCGAATAGATTTTTGTATTATCTACAATAGTCCTACTGGACCTCAGGAAATTACATTTGGCCACAAAAGATCACAGGATCTACTGAATGTGAAGGGGGGTACTATAGGGGGCTGCCATACTGTGTTATAGGCTATGTCAGTTTGTCACCTCCTTCATATTCAGTAGATCCTGTGATCCTTTCTGGCCAAATGAAATTTCCTGAATGCCCCCGCTCCCCTGTCAAAAACAGCTAAAATCGCTAAAACGAAAGAAAGCAGCAAGTGAAGAAAAAATAACACACACCTTTTACTTTGTCTAATAACAACCTAAAATATGAACCTTGGTTGAAAAAACCCAAAGTTGTCCTTTAATGTTGGAGGAGTGGGGCTGCATGGCCTAAATATTGACTGGAGTGGACATGTTGGATTGGTCATCTAGTACAGTGAAATAGCGACTAAGTCATCTTTTTTTGTTCTTCTTTTTGCTGCCAGCATCACAGCCCCTCTCCTAAGACTCACCCGTGGCTCCGACATAGCCTCGTATAGCCAGGTTCATCTGCCTTCGCAAAGTCTGGCCCCTCTCAATTGTGGGAGGACTTCACGGCCAAAGTGGTGATAATTAATTCAAGAGTCATGCTGTGACTGCTTCAAATTATTTCAGCTATGCTTTTTTTTTTGCATCATACGCAGTATTTAACCTGGACCTTTTGGCCAAAGGTTGCCCGAGGTGCATTCAAACTATTTGTAACACGACCATGAGAGAGACGTTAAGGGTAGCTCTCCAGTCTCCACCAAACAGACTACTACAGACTGGCAGTCGAATGAAGTCGGGAGATCAGTCGGTTGTAAGTGTGAAAAAAAGTTGCTGAAAGCGCCTGAGAGCCTACACTGACAGACGGCTACTATGTGGCTAAAAATAGCCTATGGCTTGATGTCTTTTTCAACAACAAGCCTGCTGCTATTTGACGCTTCCCTGCAACTTGCGACCCAACACGACAGTGTGCCCATTCAACAGCTTACAGATTTTCAGCAACAGATGCTTTCCAACAGTTACCGGCGCCGACATCATTGCAGTGGAGAGCTACCGCGTAACCCATTAAAACCAATAAAGCATTTTCATTTTAGCTATATACAAACGTATTTAGCAACATAAGTTTATTCATAACCGTTACAATTTAGGAGGCCATTCTTGTAGAGTTGGCTTCAGGTCTGACTCTTAATGTAATGCACGCACGCCACGCACACAAGCACGCACGCACGCACGCACACAGGCGTGCAGCCGTGCACGCATGCAATATCCTATTGCAGGTCAATAGGCCTCTAGTTTTAGGGCAGTAAATTATCTGATTTCACGTCTCCTCTTCTCCTGTCAGAATCGATATTCCCAAATATTGTGAGCCTGAACAATCACCGTGGATGTGGTCTTATCGTGGGAGTGTCAGCAATATTCCACTGACAATGTGCAAGTTTGATTAATGACAGCCATATCTAAACTGTAACATAAATACTACATTTTCCCCTTTATTTGGAAAATCACATAGACTGGATAAGTCACACCGTAAATATGGTGAAATAAAATCCAATAAAAGCCAGTGTTATTGTGTCGGATTGTCCCTTTCCATTAAGTTCACCTTTTTAGTTTGTTAACGTCAGCTGTAGCAGTTACCCTGCTGTGTCAAACCTCCATACCCATCAACAGTGCTGATGTTAGAATTTTATGGCATAGCTCAAATTAGAGAGGCCCATGGGTCAAAAACTACAACTTAATTTACTTATTTCCTTTTGAACCACGTGTTTCTCGCCAAGGATATGGGAACAATTTGCTTTTTAAGACAAACCCTGCAAGCTAAAGTTGAGTATGGTCTTGTACTCTGATCTGAGTGTAGGCTGAGTTGGATGTTCAGTGAGACCGAGGAGAGGTAGAAACTATAATGGTTGAATCTAAAAGATCTTGGGACATTTTTTATAGTTTCCTGCTATAAAATGTTTTAGTGTAATAATCCTTGTTGCGACAGCAAAGTGCGTCACTGTGGTTCTAGGAAAACACCTCTCAAACATTTGGGCAAATGCAAGGCAGTGAAACCGATATGGAGAGCACAATTTTAATGGCTCTGTGGAAAGACACACCATGTGTGTAAGATGCAGTTGGATCTAATGTTGAAATAAAATGGATCTCTCAGTTGTAACTAATGTTGAGATAATAGGAATCTGTCACCAGAAACTGTGACATAATTGATGGTTTTCTCTTCAGCGGCATGACACTGTGATTGTGACTGACAGGTCGTCAGGCTGGGATAAAAAAAATAAAAGACCCCCCCACACGCACACACACTTTACAGCTCTGTATTTACTTCACCAAAATCAAAATCCCCTCAATTAGAGACAAAACAACTGTGGTCAGAGTCGTAATCCTAGATTTGACTCCCATAAATGTAATTATAGTTTTTTTCTTTTTTATCTGTAATGCCAAATCCTCGAAAACCAGACAGACATACAAACACAATAAAATGTGATCGATGTGGTCCATCTATCCACAGGAGTTGAGAACACATGCGTGCCTGACTGCCTGTGACTGTCTGAGATATGTTAGTGCAGAGAAAGTTTGTGGTGCTTGGGGAGTATGTGCTTTTCATTCCTGCGTTGCCATATGACACTTGGCTGACCATTGAGGAGATGCAACCTCCAAGAGACTCCGCTTTTAGACCTACCGCACACGGTCGTCCGCCTATGATGTTAAATCCCAGAGATCCACCCTCTCGATGGAGGATTACAGTGACATTTTTCGTCTCACCTTCCTGCAGAAACATGACAAGACAAAGACATATGAAACAGAGAAAACAGCAACAGGCTACAATCTATAATAACCTTTCATAGTTCCAGTCTTATTTCTAGACGGATTAAAATAAGAACTTTTCCTGAACTGGAAAAGAAGGGAACTACAAATGAACCATTAGAGTCAAATATATGTACAGCCAAGTAATAACGAGAGCAGGAGGAAATGCAATACGGTCAGTGCAGTGATGGACAATACACAGTAAAGATACTTATCCCTTAGGCTTAAAATGAATGAGTTAAATGAACACTGATTACTATATCTGTAGATTCACATTCACAATCACATCCATTTTTCATCCTTGGAAAGCTAACCTACTGCATTCTGTATGGCTAGGCCTTCCCTCCGTGAAAGTGAAAGAGATGTAAAAAAAGAATGTCAGACACAAACTGCCGTTATGTGTATACAGTAGGCCCCCCGTGAATGGCGGGCTGACATGAAGAATGCTGGGAAACCAATGTAGTCAGCTCTTAATCCTTTTTTTTAAAGGGGAAACATAGGGGGTGGTACTAAGAAACATAATTTCAGCTGTCATTCCAGTATTCTTTAACGTACAGAAACTAAATATAAACCAGATATTATTGGCATGTACAGTGCAGTGACTGACATATAGGCTGAGACCATGCTGTGCATGTTAGGCAATGCAGGAATGTGCACGGCTGCCTGGACCATGTCACAGCAAAATTAGCAGCACATGTTTCCATGTGATGATAACGGCAACCTATTATTTACTGTAAGTAGTAACGGCCTTTTTACAGGAGATATTAAAAGCTTTACATAAATGAAAACATAATGGACACATCAATTTGATTCCTGATTGTTAATGAAAGTTAAATACATTAAAAGCATGCTGGATTAAATCAAAAATAATTTATAGTGAATCTGCTTAAGGATTGATTTAGAGCAGAGCACTAAGAGCAGTGGTTCCCAAACTGGGGGTCATGACCCCCAGGGGGAGGTCCAAATATTTTTCGGGGGTCGGGTCCCCAGATAATGTGCAACATTGTTTTCTCACTCAACAGTAAACAAACCAACATACAGTAAGGTGGAAGTGTATACAGACTATATGCACATTTCCAAAGTGACAAATGAATGACTATTAAGACCAAATTGTCAAATATCATGTAAGAAAGAGGCAAACATTGTGAAGACACGACAGCCGATCTACAAGTTCACAAGTTACACCTCGCACTCTGCAAGGCATTCATTGTTGGCTTGTAGATCGTCTATTATCTGTGGAACCAAGTCAAACTTAAATGTAATGCCTACAATTCCAAGTGCTTGTTGTCAGGGTGGGGGGACACTACTCACTAGTTCAAATATAATTATTTTGAAAATTATGTTGGAGATTTCATCCAACAGAGCTGGATGAGTGTTGTTTAGCCACTCAAGGGAATTCTGAACAACTAGTCAGCATTTAAGGACATCTGTAAACAATCCCACTCTGATCCCTTGAAAAATGAAAGTCACGTTCAGGAGGTGACCATTTTACAAAACTGTTAATCATGCTTAAGCCATATCATGAAGCATAAAATCATATTTCCACTGAAAAATGCCAAATTTGATTAGGTGGAAGCAAAAAGGTCATAATTAGGTCAATATCATATATTAATGTAACTTTGAAAACTTCAACTACTTCATTGTCAAGAGTTTGTGATGATGAGAGAATAGTTCAAAAGAATCAGAGCATATTACAGGCCGATGAATTGGTCACTTCCTTCAAGCTTTCACTTCACCACTAGTCACAATTTCCAATGCCGTCTGTAGCTCCATTATGTTGCTTTCCATCCATCTGTCTTTTTAAAACAGCGTGTCTAATTACAGTGTAGGTAATGCTGAATGAAACCCAGAATAGTCCAACAGGAAAATATTTTTGTTTCACAAACTACAGACCTACACTTAAACGACACGTTGTGCCTAGTGCACGAGACAGGTCTGGGAAATAGATTTACAAAGATATCTACCTAATAGCATAGCAGATAGTTGTATTAATGCATTTCACAAAGCTTGTCAAAGCCATTAAATGGTTGCTTTCTGAACAATTAGCTGGGCGCCACATAGGCTAGGCTGACACACACATTAGAAACATTGGGCTAATCATGTGGTCAATTTCCAATTTAGCTCAGGCCATCAAATACGATTTCAAGTTTATTTTGTGTGTTTATTTTGTGCCTGTGTAGTGTGTATGTGTACAGTTGTGGGTGATGGAATTGATTTAGGCTTTATATTCACCATCGCTGTTTAGGCTAACAATCAAAAAACAAAATCTCTGCCGCAGCCTATTGGCAGTTGTCACCCGTGGCAATGTGACAGAAATTAGTCTAATGTCAGGCTACAATAGTTCTGAATTCTGATAAACAATCTTAGCGTTTACCAATTAGACAATCATTAAACTAATCAGTCTGTGATTAACCTCATCAGGTTCTGTAAAATGGCAGTCCTTTTTATGTGTTCATCACATCCAGAAACAACAAACATTGTCACCAACAAAACTGTACTCAGTGACAGCTTGACTGTAATCTTTGCAGTAAGAAATATATGCATGTACTCTCAAGAGATTAAAGGGCTACGCTGCAAAATATAGATGAAAAGCAACATTGTAAGTGTTTACCGTACTGCAGTATGCAACAATGTGCGTGCAAAGGGAACTCAAGTTTGTTTTCTTCTGGTCACGTTCAGCTGATTTTAAAAGTGGTAGGGCTATTAGTGAAAACACTGCGTTCCATTCAGTCAGACATTCCACATGGCCTGGTCATCCTCATGTGTCTTTCTTAGTAACCACCTGGCTGTCACAGAAACACATTGAAAGCCTCCACTGAGGCCAACCATTGTAAGCCAGAGCCTGACCCAGACCCTGGACTAACATAAAGCTGGACTAACATAAAAAAGTAGATTATTCATCAGAAGTTACACAAACTAATGGCCTAAGCGCCCCGCCCCGAAGTAGTGGATTATTAGGGAACGAATGTGTCATAACAACAAATTTCAAATAAGCCAAGAAATTGCACTAAATCGTATAATACATCAGTGCAGTGCAAATGGTACTGCATGGGCCAGGGCTCCAACTGTGTTCCAATGCACAGACGGATGCAGTCTGCAAGTCGCCTGCCTCCCACAGCTAGGCCTAATCCCACTTGTGTTGTTCCATTTCATAGTACAGCCCATATGTGCATGTGTTCAGGTTTTCCCTCCAAGCAATCCTGTTCACTGTTTGAGCAGATCGATTTGAAAGAAGGACTCAAACCATCAAACCAATAACCTTCAAAGGAGCCATCTTGTCCTCACAATGTGCTCTTTCTTCAAGTTCAGACCTCTCTGTCGTGGATCATTTCTGAAATTATTCCCATGTCCTGTCCACGTTTCTTGGAGTGGAGTTGCAGTACTGTGCGTGCATGCTTGTATTCATATATTGACATTGAGAATACTTTAGTAATACTTTAGTAATATGTAAATCCCCTATAATCCAATCCAATCCAATCCAATTTTGACTATTTTCATCTACGAGCCAAATGTATGATGTTGAACAGTGATGCTCCAGGCCTGGTGACGAGTGTTGTTGCTCAAACCCCAGCATAAGTGTTTTCACCATTTACTTGTCTCTACTACTTTGTGACATTTACTATGCCTTTATGGAGTATAACACAAACGCAGTAGGGTTGCATTGTGATCAGAACATAATTGAAATGTGATGACAACAAATGGTGTAGTAGTTCATTAGGAACAAAATCTAAAGGGAGGACAAGTACGGTAGCCTATAGCTGCCTTTGCAAGCAAAGTACTGTGTTGCTACTGTACAAAGTTGTATAAAGTATAGGGTTTATAAAGGCAATCAGTCAATAGCAGGGAAGTGCAGATTAATACAAATATACAAATGAGACGTAGATAATTATGTGGGGAAAAAAGATAGAAAAAAAGACCTGTGATGAATTACTATAATTTGACAAGATGTGGCAGTGTGTTAAACATGCCAATTATGCATTTATGCTCATTAAAATAAGTTCGACTAATTATAAAGTAAAGATTTGTAAACTTTACAATGTCTAGAATTGATCATTGCAGGACCAGATTATTATATTTTATTGCACCACAAAACACCCCCCACCACCCACCCCTCCCTGTGCCCCTTAAAGCATTAACACAATTAAATCAATGGCATTAGCTTACTGCTGTAACAATTCGTGCAGGTCTGTGGCTTTACCAGGGAAACCAAGAACATCTGATCACAGAATGTCTCAAACTAGCAGGATATAAGCAGGCAGGCTAATTGGGGCTTGAGTTTTTGGTGTGTACAGAACACAGCAGTAAATATTTGCCCCTCCTCCATGACTGCCAGCTGGCCATAAGCGCAGCTGACATACATGCCTCCGCGAAGACAGCAAAGAAACGACGAACTTGTGAGCAGAAGGGGGGGGGGGTGCAGTCTCCTCAAAGGGGGACTGGCCCAAAAACAAAAGTTCCTTCATGTAAACTGACCACACGAGACTTTTCAGCAGTTCATGATCAGCAAACCCCCCTGACCCTGTCAGCAAACAGGACCTTTTCATTCCCATACTGGTGTAGGTAACGGTCCTACTAACATTTAGCCATAATAACAGAGTCAGAGAGTAACAGCTATAATAGGAGGGAATATCAAAACTACTGAGAAAGAAAGCTCGAGTCATGAAAAGCCAAATAGAATAAACATGGTTTGGTGGTGGGAGGGGAGATGGGGAGGGGAGGGGGGTGCAACAACAACAACAAGCCCTGAAATTCGAAACTTTGTTACCACTTACTTACCTTGCATGGGAACGCAAGGGTTTTAGTGAGCGAGTCGATCCTCGCACTGTACTCAGTGAATTTCTTCTGATACTTTAGCGCTGTCATTTGAAGCTCGTTGTGAACCGCGGAGAGTTGCGCAAGAAGCGACTTCTCTCGCTTGTTCGACTTCAAAGACTGCTTCTTGAATTCCTTATCCAGGCTGATAACTTTCCCGTGCAGCGCGCTGTTGTGCGCCTTCAGGGCTCTCAGACAACAGTGGTTGTTTAGTAGTTTCTGCTCCCTGTGCGTGAGCATCAGTCCGCATCCGTTCTCGCATATCCCCACGGCTCTGTGGTCGCACGTCTCCCGCATATGAGCATCCATGTCCTTCAGGTTCAGCACTTCGTTGCATCCTTTATTCCTACACTTGGCCGGCGAGTAGTCGCACATCTCGGTGTGCTCCGCCAGATGCTGCAGCTTGACCACCTTCTCGCAGCCCCGCGCGTGGTTGTCGCACTTTATGTCCAGCTTCAGGATCAGGTTCTTCAGCGGCAGGACGTGGTTCAGCTCCTTGGTGGAGATCCGCTGACATTTGACGGGGCAGCTGCTCTGCTGGACGACCCACGGCAACACGCAGCCGGCGCAGAAGACGTGACCGCACGGAGTCGTGAGCGGGTCCTCGAGAACTTTGTTGCACAAGTTGCATTTGAAGTCTGGGTCCACGGACCCTTTAAACCGGTCCAGCTCGAATCCCATGGTTTTTTAAAAAGTAAAAAATCCGACCGTTCGGGATTCCCACAAATGAAAGTAGGAGCAGTTGGTGCTGTTTTAGCTTGTCATTGGTGGAGCGCGTACCGTACAGACTGACTACAAGCTCTCCTTAGTGTCTAAACTAATTGACCGAGACTTCCTTGGGGGGGAAATGTGCAGGAATTCTCTACCGTAACTACCGTATGAACGGCGCAGCGCAGCGAAGCGCAGGAATAATGTTAAAACTTTTGGTAGACATCGGCCCTCTGGCGAATTAGTGACTACCGGCGGTACAGTGTAATAATTCATAAATAAAATAATTAATAAATATAACATAATAAAACAATACATGTTGTGTGAACGATCTTATACTAAATTGCCAAATTGATTCATTTTAGGGGAAAAAAAACTAGATGGCATACTTGATGCCAGTGGAATTATTTGGACACACACACACACACACACACACACACACACACACACACACACACACACACACACACACACACGCACGCACACGCACACAGACGCGCACACACGCATGCACACACAAACACACACACACACACGCAAAAGCACAAACATACACATGAACAGGTTAAAAGCATGTATACTACACTATGGAGGCTACAGATTGTGGTGACTACTTTGGCTTGTGACAGTTTGCTGTTCTTATGAGAACTAAACCTCGCT
>OOFJ01018645.1:0-10228 GCA_900323375.1 Benthosema glaciale | reverse complement strand
GGTGTGTGTGTGTGTGTGTGTGTGTGTGTGTGTGTGTGTGTGTGTGTGTGTGTGTGTGTGTGTGTGTGTGTGTGTGTGCGTGCGTGCGATGTCGTCTATAATTATGCCATACAGTCTGTTATTGATTGCCTATTAATTCCCATTGGTTGTCAGTTTGTCAAATAATTCTAAGTACATGTGTTGTGCAATAAAATATCTTTGTTGTGAGTACTGAGTAGGCCTGCCCTATAACCAAAAAACACACAGATTTACTGCTCTAGGATGATTCAGTGTAGGCCTACATGTTGCCAGCTAGAACAATTCGATTCCACCAAACCAAAACAATCAACTGACATTCAAGATTTATTATTTCAATTTAGGAACAAACAACCTGGCTCTGTAGCTGTTTACTGTGAGAACTGTCTGTATATTCTGTCTATTAACCCAACCTAAATTAAATATTTGTTCTCAAAATGAAGTGGATATGAAAATCCACAGACAACCACCACATGTATTGTATTGATATATGGTAATTGAAATTGTCTTCTTTTTTTGTTTTCCCACACAAGTCAGCAGCAATATAAATTACCAGTGATAGGCTATTCTTTTTAATGCAAACATAGGATTTCTTTCAAATTAAATGGATATGTTATCTCTTGCGGTATAGGAATGCTCTGTTGATGACATCTGAGCCTGTTTCCCATGCAGTTGGATGAGGTGGCAACAGGGGGGCTCAGACGTTTCCATGTTGACTCCGGGCCTAAAGACAGTCAATGCCGCGGTGGAGATAAGACGTAATCCCAAACCTCCAACTCCTGACTGTGAGTGAAGGCTGCAGACAGGCTGGAACTGCTCCCACCAGACCTGACTCCAATCATGCTACAGTTTTACTGGTCAAATTATTTTTAATTGGTTTATTCAAGTCATGTGCTAAATGGCCGGCCGGGGTCTGCTGGATATGGTCGAAATGATTACAGAATCACAGGAAAGTGTTTTAATGTTATTTGGTTGCTTCATTTAAAAGCCATCTTTATTCCGTTTTTTTTAATGATCCAAGATGATTCAGTGTCCCAGACCTCTACTGCAGGCAGAAATCATTCTGACTATACTTTATTTGTCATCTAGGGAGCCCGAGGCTTGGAAATTGCGCAGTGTTAAGGTGTGCTATTCATTTGACTGTGAAGAGGTGCATGATTGCCTTATTACATCATAGTGATAAAATACTTTTTGGGTTTCATTGCTGAATCCTCGTCTTCTATGCCTTTGTTGTAAAAAGTGACACATGGATCTACGTTTCAGCGTGTGAGATGAGGGTGCTCTCTAAAGCTTTGGATTTGAGCCATTTGGTAATCATCACCACCCCTTTTCAGATTATGTCAAACACATGAGGGCTATGAGGGAAACTGTGATGATGAGTTATTGCTTTTTGGGATGTCTTTACCATGTCACACTGAAACATGGTGTACTCACAAACCGAACACACTATCCGTCTCCATGTGGGTTCCCATGCTCCAGCAAATCTCCCATAATTCAGTGGTATATTGTCTGTGTTAACAGTGAACAGCACCCATGGGCAAGACCTACGCTGGAGAAGCTATCGTTTGTTTAGGCGGAAGTTGCAGGATTTTGGCGGAAGTTATGCCAGAGGAAATGACGTTGATGCTTTATAAATCAGTTTACATTCTCCGCGAAAGAAACAAGTGCTGTGATTGGTCAGGAAAATATTGTATCCGGCCCGGGGGAAATACATCTGACGGATGTTCCGACGGACACTTCCGCCGATAGCTTCTCTGCCTTATATTGTGACCAGGCTTTTCTCTTTGCAGATGAGTAAGCCTGGGACAGAGGCTAAGTGAACAATGGGTTAAAGAAGACATTAGACTGAAATATTTACATTTAAACAATTTCACCCCGGCATCCATATTTTTGCCAATTCATTATACGCAAAAATGTTCAAAATCTCATCGCATTGCAACGCAGTGTGAGTAGTATCTTGAGTACTAGTATACAATATGGCGCACTGCCCCTTGTACAAATCACTTTAGCCTTTTCATAAGATAATTTCAGTTTTGCAGTGTCTACATGTGCTTCCTGAGTAGCCAATATGCAACTCTAAAAACATGTTTCTAGTGAACTCTGTGTAACCTTGTGACCAGACTGCTCACAGCAGAGCCAGGAGAGCTGAGGTCAAGGCTGGGAATGGACAAGGCCGCGCTCACCTCCCTCAGGACACTGCTGAGAGATGGTTGGAAGCCAAACAACCATCCGGGTCCTGTCGCTCGTTATGACAGCAGCTCAACCATCAAAATATCGTCGCAGTCATTAAACAAAGCAGTGCGTTAGTGGAAATGATTGCACAACACGTGTTAGAGCAACAACGACAAATGTTAATTTATTGCTTAGTATTTTTGTCATTAAAGATTTATGACATGATGGTTGTGGACTGGATTTTGTAAAATAGCACACAACTCATTTCCACAAAAGACTACAATTGTTAATAGGATTGCTTACAGTCACCTCAGAGATTGCAATTAGCTGCTTAATGTTCCAAAGAGCTAATAGGACATAGGTCAATAAATATTTTGTCTCCGAGAGGCGAAGAATATGTTTTCACTCCTGTCCGGCATCCATCCATTTGTTAACAGCTAATCTCCGGCACCATCGGTCGCTACGATGTGTGCACACAATTCCTAGATGCCAATTCTGAACCTCTGCACCAAATGTTCCATACGCAAATCCAACCGATCTCACAGAAATACATAAATATGTACGGAATTGCAATTCCGTACATACACGCCAAGAAAACCCAAATATCCGTACATATTACATGACTACTGTTTTGACTGCGACGGATTTGTGGCTTTCACTAGTACAGAAGTGCTATTTCACCGTGGCTGAGTCGGGCTGGGTTTGACATAATTTACTATACTGTCCATATCGGGTTACAACTCGGACGGGGCTGAGTCGGCTCTACCGAACCTCGCAAAGATCACAGCAACTCGGTCGTGTGGCTCAAGTTTGGTAGGCGTGTATGCATGGAATTGCAATTCTGTACATATTTACGTATTTCTGTGAGACGGGGTAGGCGGTACACGATCAACACGGATCAACATCATCAACGGATCAACATGATCAACATGGATCTATCTGATTTTCCTAATTCCATTCAGACCATTCCGATCGGCTAAGATCGGCTTCCAAAGTTTGCAGGATTTGTATTTCAACAAAATGCCTCAAATCATGAACCCAGCGTGCAATTAACGTTAACTTTTGCACGCACATTCCTACTAGCTAGGCAGAGGAATAAATTCTACCTTTTTCACATTGGCCTGTTATAGTGCCAAAAGTAGGTGGAGTTTTGCTAAGCACATATTTGAACAAAATGCCTCAAATCATGAATTTGTACATCCAATTACTGTCAAAGGCGTAACAATGGCACCCTTTTCTATTATAAGGCCTATTAAGAGACTGGTTACAGGCCAGTTAATGCGAAGAGCAGCATCACCAAAAAGGAAAAAAATGTGAAAAAGGATATCAGAATCCCCATTTAATATGAAAGGCCCCAAAGTCTAAGCACCACATCTGACCACATACAGTAGCTAATTAAATATCTGGGATATATGTCCGGAAAAGGCAGAGAATAGCCTCGCGATCCCAGGCGTTTTAGGCAGAGAATGATGTTGGTGATCATGAATCCTCAGACAAACAACGCACAGGTCATATTCAAAACAATATATCATCATACATATTGTACAATATTGTAACATAACACCATATTTTTTACCCTATACATATACATAAAATAAGCTTTATCTGTAGAATGTGATCTGGAGTAGATCTTGAATAAAGCCTTTGGCATTTTGGCAGATGGACATGCCTAATGCATTAGTTACAGAGGTTTCCAAGGGACAAGTGTGTAGTATGAGAAACAGATGATTCATTTTGCAGCGGCAAAGGACACCCAAGACCATTCAAAACAGGATGGAGCTAAATAATCCAAAGTTCCATTGTGAAGCACAAGTGTGTCATTGTTGATTTTGTGAGAGCTCTCACAGCATACATAATAACACACAAAGTAAAATATTGTCATGACTGCTATTGAAATACCAAAAATGTAGAAACCTTAAAAGTAATGTATGAGGTTATGATTAAGCCTTTTCCGAATTCAAAATATTTCATACATAATTCATTTTTAAAGAAGTTAAAAAATATTGAAATCAAGTTAGCTCTTCCAATGAAAGCATATTGCATGCATCATGACAAAATGACGGTGTCACGTTCATGGTCTGAATCGTCCAAACAATTGGGATTGCACAAATGGGTTTGGGCGTGTCACTGCATTCTGCATTCTTTCTTTCAAACTTTACTGGACCCATATCAGCCAGAGCAATGGCTTATCAGTGGAAGAGGTGAGAACATTATCTGCTCTAGCTTGGTCTGCCTTGTCGGGGGAGCTGTTCCATGGCACCATCTAACACCTAAGACAGGGTGACAGCAGCAGCGCTGGCACAGCAGATAATGCTGCCACGCTGAAAGCTTGCTGATAATGAGAACAGTGACCATGAAGCAACAAGCCGTGACTGCGGTGTTGACAGGCCATCAAACGGGGTCCGTTCACACTTGTTCACTGCTACTAACATGCCATGCATAATAGCATGAATATGAGCAGGTCTGAGACCCTGGTTTTGAAAATGATCCGAACCCGACTTGTGAGTGCTAATCGTTTGCATACGTGTTGGAAATGCCAAGAGGTAATGACACAAAACAAATCAAAACAACACACTACGCCCATAGGACTTTTTTACTCAGTCCAGCACTGGGCAAGTGGAGCGGAATAGCGTAGGCTTCAGGTTGAACCAGTTTTCAGCTGTGTACTTTGGGTCTTTGCCCAGGGTCGGGGGAAGGGATGTGTCACAGGGAACACAACAGGCAGAGCAGCATAGCACACATGTGGTCTATCTCTGCTGTCCTCAATTTGTCCTTTGGTTGGCTTTGTTGTTGAGGTTGTTGTTTTATGCCACCACTAATGACTACTTCAAAATGGAGCATTTTGGACATTCAAAACCAAATTATGTGAATCACATTCTAAATAGGTCATTAGATACTACACAATAGTAACACAAAAGTAATTATTTTCAAATTGACTTTATCGAGACGCAATTACCTGATCATGAAGTTATTGCATTATCTATCTTTCTAACCCAGAGAAAAGTCCCATTCATCCCAGATTTCTCATGAAATGACTGCATTGGTTTGAGTTTATTTTGTATGACATGGTAATCTTAAAAATAGGTCAACTCATGATGAATATGGGATACTCATGGGTTTGTCTGCATACTATTCCACAGGGATGAAGCTAAAGTAAAATAAAGTTGGGGTTAGTCTAGCGGCAGCCTCTACTGCAATGTTGTTGACACATTAATTTAGATATGAAGAGACGGTTTCCATAGGGATAAACAATTATATGTGACCTGTTTGCAATTAATGGTTAGAATCATGTGGTAGTTTAATACATAAATTCAAGCCTAATCCTGCAAACTTTGAGACAATCTTTGAGACAATCAAACAGTATATGGATGAATAAAACCATTGGAATTACAAATAAATACTGCATGGAAATTATGGGCCATGCAAAAAATATTGTTTCCAACCAAGAGCATGCACCCTTCCAAAACTCAATCTCTTTTCCAGATAATTTCACAGAGAACCACTTTATTGATTGGAAATTGTATGTTGTGTTGCTGGAAATGGGATTACGAATTCCAGTGGTAAAGAATCAGACCCACAACTATACTAGCCTTATTGAAATAGACAGTCAAAGCAGGTATTCCTATTCCAGCAGTGGGCCACTGACAGGGGGCTCATGGAGGGATAATTCAATATACACGGAAACAAGGCAATGGTCTGTGTAAGTAACATTAGGAGCTAATCGGAAACAAGCCCCTTCTAATTAGCCATTACCAAAATAACAGACTGAGGTCATAGTTATTGCTTTCCCTTGTGGGGAGTGCCGCTCCAGGCTTGATTCAATCTAAATGGTTGTTGAAATGAAGTATTTATAGACTCAAGAACTGTAAGTGTGGTATTTATCATGATGGACACCAACATAATCAAATGATTGTAGTAATTTTCACCTAGCGTCATTTTATTTGTCACGTATATTTGTCTTTCAGTTTTCAGTTAATGCACTGTGAAATCGTAAATGAGAAGGCTCATCCATCCTCAATAGAATTATTGTAGATTTGTATATCTTCCACTAAACCTCTTCAGGAGCATAATGCCTAAAGGCTAACGTTAATTTAGCTTTATCGCACGATCAAAAATGATGTATTTGTGGCTATAATAAAATGGCCGCCCATTCAGTTTAAATTAGCCTTAAGAGGCAAATACCTGGCCTCCATTTCATCTACTGAGACCTCTACGGATCTATGGAGATACTGATCTGCTGCTCATACATTCAGCAGCAGTGTGAAAGCAAACAGAATTCCACAGCTGAGGAGAGCGCTCATGTAAACCATCTACCAAGAAAGTTCTCTCTCTCTTTCTCTCTGTCATCTGACTGGTTGTGTTGAAGCTCAGATAAGTATTTTGATAATGGGAGATACAGGCTATTTTGATGAGGATAATGGAGAAGGCATCCGACAAACCTCAGAACAGAATGTAGTGTATGTTGTTAGGTTTAATTTGTTGGTTTAAAATATTGCCTGCAAAAATATGTTAATTCATCCTATTTAGTTTTCAATTTACACCTACTTGACACAATGAATATTGAATAAGCGTAGGAGGATACAGATGCAAAAACATTAGCCTTAAGGTTGTTGCGATATGGCTGTTTAGCAGACGTGACTTTCTAAATCTCTCTACATCACATTTTGCATCTATTTATAGGCATCCAACATTTCAAACCAGTATGCTTGAAATAAATAAAAAGCACCAATTAAAGTGGGGGCAGAGACTTCCAACAACAATATGTATAGTAAATTGTAAATAGATTGATTTAATACTTTAACATTTTTCAAATTGTAGTGGTAAAGGATAACACAAAAAGACCCTTCCCCATATTCCATTTTGCTCCTGTGTATTCAATTCATCAAGATGTTTTAAGACAAGCGAGATCTGGTAATGCCCATATATGGGCCGCGTAGGGCAAAAAAATCTGTGCTAATTATAAAGCCAGGTGGAGGTGGGGCCTTGGGCCAGCCCAATTAGGGCCAGCCCAATTAGGGGCCAGGTTTAAATTTTCGGGCTTGTTTGAGAACTCTAGTTTTCGCCGGCTGCCGGGTGCGGCTGCACTAATAACTTTGGGGTAGGCCCGTCTAGAGTTTGAATGGACAGGTATCAGTCAAAAGGGAGACATCGAAGAGGAAGGACGGGTGGGGAAGGATCAACATCTGGAATGTCAGAACAGGTCAGCTCCATATATGGAGATCTAATGGTTTAAGGTTTGAGGTCAGATGTAGAGTTGCTGGCTCCATATATGCAGATCTAGGTGATGATCCAGTCTTCTCCATGTATGGCTATCCAGGGTTTGTAGGTATTCATAGTAATCTGCGACCTACGGTCGTAATGAAATGTTTAATACAGCTCTTGGATGTTGTATGAAATGTAAACATGGATCAAGTCTTCTATATGTAAGGCATCATCCATGACGAGTATTGAAAAGTAATTCACAGCACAGATTCTAGTTGTCTCCATGAGGGTTTGCCTTTCATTATTTTTGAATAACCACAAGGCATGCGGTGGATTATCCCACCATAATCACAATGTAACTAGGGTAGTGTTGACTCATAATTTTAGGGCAATGCACTTTTGAATAGAAACGTTGTTTTGTATCTCCAGCGAGTGGGTGAAATGACCTAGAAATGAGTACCAACTGAGACAATGAGCCTAAGAATAGTATTTTAACTCATTACTTTAGCTGAAATTGTATTGATATCCATGTTGTTAATGACTCATAGCTTGTGGTGAATGCTACCTGCATGACCATTAACACAGTAGCCTATAATGTGTATACATATTCATTTTTAGACCATTGATGAGACCACAGGAGTAATAACAGTTGGCTGTTTTGGATTTCGCCCTTGCTGGATTGCTCTTCCTCCCTCAGACCCTGGTCATGGTACAGTATAAGGTCAAATTATGTTTGGAGTTTGGAGGTACAATGTCAAATAATAATATGTAAAAAATAAACAATGATACACAGAAAACAGGTCTTGCTAAGAACTGGGTCTTTCATCAGGTGATCATTAATAATCCTGAGCAGGGCATTTTCAGTATTATGGTGCTTAATGCTGGAGTTCAGGTCACATTCAAACAGCTTTTTCTTCAAAATGGAAATGTAGGTTACATAAGGTAATGGATTAATTAATTGATTAATTACCCCACAAATCGAGTGTAGAGAGTTTCCTACTGTACTTACTGATCTGTGCGTCTATGTCATTTATCCACCTCAGTGTCCTGGAGTCTGACCCATTGCTTCATTATGCTCATTGATCTCAGTCAGCCTGCACATCCATGTGATCTATCATGGATACTGACCTCAGAGTAATAACTGATCAAGTGTCACTTCCCCCCAAAAAACATTATGGAATGTTGTCTTCTAGCCATATATGTTCCTGATTCATGCCACACACAACAAAAGCTTAAGACTGCATAAAAGATTCGCATACCGAGACCTTAAATGGCTCACATCTCCTGGAACTTTTATCTGGAAGTATTTCACCAGTGGATTAAGTCAGCAAATGATGTCATACTCTTCAGTGCTATGGTTGCAGTAAGGGCTTTTGTCATATAGGGCTATGTCAATATCTTGCTTAGCCAGAACAGAGAAACCACAAGAAAGGTATGGCTTTGACATGCAAGAGGGTTTTACAAAGTAGAACAACTGCACACGGCCCACTTACAAATATGCTCAAACACTTTAGACTTTGTTCTTTGAATATATAACAGCAGAGAACCACATGGCATACTCACCCAACCATGACAGCTGTGGTGAGTTGAAATCCTCTGGAGTCAGATGTTAGGAGTTTGGAGGAGTTTGGAGGGAATGCACACAATTAACTGAACCTAATTAACAGATTAAAGCTGCCCTCACATCAAGGTGACACTTTTTCTTTATAATCAGTGGAAGTATTGCACATCTATCAATCTGTGAGTAGATGGTATAATAACCAGATCATGATTAAGCTATCGTTAAAACATCACTACAATCACATGGATAAATGAAGCAATACATGTTCTAACATACTGTACGTGGCATGGTTAATTTTGATTTGTGTGATTCAGCTGTAGCAGAGTCAGAGATCCATTACCAAAACCTACTGTGTAAAAAACACATTTACTGTAAGTGAATTACTGGGTCAAATCATACACATTCATAAAAAACTATAGTCTTCCAAAGTTACATTATAGTTTAAATGCTTTGAGTATGTGATCATGCAAAAACACTTTCAACAGTATGGTAACTAAAACATACATCCTTGCAGCTTTGATAACAAAATAAATCATAATGGTGACATTCCCAGATATGCATGGTATCAATAGACAATATGATACCTGTAGTCAATAAACAAAAAAGGAAATAAAATAAAGGACATCTGAATACAACAGCCACACAAATACAGTAACACACACTCCGTTCGTTCATCGGTCCTTGTGTGTCACAGTGTCAGTGTGTGTGTCCGGCCGTCTGTGAGCAGCTAATCTCTGACACCATTGGCCCGGTAGATGCCAAACTTTGCGCACACACTCCCTGGATGCCAACGACAAACCTCTGCCCCAGATTTTCCAGAATGGCCTGTTATAGCACCACCATGATGAGGCTGATTTTTGCAAGACACATTTCTTTATATTACCTGTACACATTTTATCCATACATCACGCAAATTGGTACACACTAACAATAGTCCTGTGATCAACACAGACCTGATTGATTTCCCATATTCCATCCCGATTGGCTAAGATTGCCATTTAAAGTCTGTTTTTAACAAAATGCCTCAAATCATGAACACAATTTATGTGAAATTCTGCACGCACATTCCCACTTAGCCTGGGTTCCAGCCTGATTCTCTGCGTTCTGCTGATCTGAAAATGTCACTTCACTGCTCAGTCTGATCACTCTCAGGCAGAGGCGATGAACCCGAACCAGCGGCGAAAATCAGCTGCTACCTCCATAATAATTTCGATTTGTAGTCCTGTTAGGTTGTGATTACATGTGCGCTGTGGCGCAGCTTCAATATGTCACACACAC
>OOFJ01018640.1:0-16794 GCA_900323375.1 Benthosema glaciale | reverse complement strand
ACCATGTAAATACAACACATTGAGCAGGGCACTGCAGGGAGTTGAACCCCGTTCTGGTAAACCAGAAGTACCACAACCAGTGCCTTAGGTTTTGTTTTGTTGTCATTTACAAGTCCAACAGCAATCACACTCATCTACATTTCTTTCAACAATAAAGTAATTTCACAATTTACATTCAATACATTGTATGCAATAATGGTATATAAAAGAGAAAAATATCACAAAGCTAACAAATTTGTCAAAATGGTTCTGAGAGCATGGACTATAGCCTGTCATTTTCCTTGATTTTCACCTATCAGAAATGCACACTATACCATGCCGGTCCAAGAGCATGGACTATAGCCTGTAGTTTTCTTCGATTTTCACCTTTTTTTCCCCAAAACCCTCCGAATTCGTCAGAGATGGCACACTGAAAGTGATTTTTCGACGTGCCAAAATCTGCCATTGATTATACATTTCTCAAATTTGAAAGCAGATTAAAATCATGATTTTTGACGATTTAAAAAAAAGGATGAAAGTCCTGAAGACAGAACATACTATATAGTTCATGGTTTCCAACAACATGTTGTTTTTCATGATTTTCAAAAAGATTAAACTATAAGATACTATGGTTATCAACGCTACTACAGTGTGTAATTTTCTGTCACAATCAACTTGTCACAATCACAATTGACACACTGTCAAAGCTGGGACTTGAACCTGTGGCCTCTTGATTCCCAGACAGGCTCTTTTCCCAGTGAACCACCATGTTGACTACCAAAAGCCAAATAGATAATGATAGAAGAGCCAGCCAGAGGCTTGTTTCCATTGTGATTTATAAACATTCTAACGTCTAGAATAAACAACAGCACAACAATAGACACATTTTCTGTTATTTCATTTATGTTTTGTATCAATGTCTTTACTCAAAGGCAAAGGAAGACTGTTTTGTTGCAGGTAGCAAGTAGCTCAGTGAGTTAGTACATTGGCTATGTTCTGGCTGTTGTCGGTTCAAACCCTACTCAAGGCTTTACTTTCAAGACTGATTTCCAGAAGAACAACTTCAAAACATATATATATATATTTAATAAACAAGAGTCATATTATTACAAGCTGCTTTTATATCGTTCCATTTGGACACTGTCAGAGTTACAGACCCATAAGGCTGGTGGTTAGACACTTCCACATTTATAAGGACAGGATAAAATACAAAAAAGCTCAATACATTTTTATTTTAAATGTGACAAATATGTAAACGTTTAGGAGAACAAATATAAATCAATCAAACAATCAAACAAACAAACAAACAAATAAACAAAACGCTTCTGTATGTCAAAATGTGACTTGTTTGAATTTACATCCAGTGTATAGTTTTGAAAGTGTTTTAGAAGTCCTTGTCCCAGCCAGACAGTTCATTGGGAGGCTCATCCAGGTCCGGAGGGAACAGGTCAAAATGACTGTGGTCCATGGGCCCCTTTACCTGAAGGAATGACATTTTATTCATTATATAATAAATCAATAAGCCACAAGAGGTCTAAGACCCTGAGCCCACACATTACTCCTTCAGATGTCATCGAAATCTCACGCAAATCAGTAAACATGATCTCTTCTCTATAGTCATGTGATCAAGACGGGTCTGTCTGATTTATCATATTCCACCCCGATTGGCTAAGTTTGCCTTCCTAAAGTTTTCAGGAGTGGCCCATTTCATACAAAATGCGGCAAATCATGAACACAGCGTCCGACTCGTCCGAGTGCACTGAAACTGTGCACGCATATATTCCCACTAGACTGAGGAAGAATTGCCACTTGACATTTTCCGAATCAGCCTCATGGTGGAGCTATAACAGACCAAGTCACGTCTTCACATACAGTATAACTGCACCTAAAACTTTGTGTGCACACTCCCTACAGGCCAAGAAAAAACATTTTTCAATTCGGTAATACATACATGATAGGACCACAAACGAAGACAAACCCTATTTATTCATTTATTTATTCATTTGTTTGTTTGTTTGTTTATTTATTTAAATCCTTTTAGCATTTCTTGCATAATTGTACTACATTTGTACTAAATTTGTACTAATTGTAAAAGAAAATCAATCATATTACTCATTGTTGGGTAACATGAATGTATTGGTAAGCACTTCACCTCTCTTTTCAGTGGAGACAGGAGCTGGTGATGCCTCAGGCCCACCCAGTTGAAGCCCTGGAACCATCTGTAAAACATCACACAGCAGCCAATTACATTTAACAAAATTGGAGAAACTATCCAACTATGAAACGACCTAACTTCTCCTATATTACCTAACTATGGTACTGACCATGATACCGACATGATACTGACCATGATGCTGACATGAAATGACTATCCTCGAAAAGCATGATTTTCATCACCCCTCCCCCTATTCGGAACACGCCGAATTGAACAGTGTAGGTCTCAATTATTTCAGACCTTTAGGAAGTGGTTAAATCAAGCATTGAGGGGGTAGCAACCAAAACCACAGTTTTTACCATTAGGGACGGAGAATCCATTGCTGCTATTCCCGAGAGACTACGCCCTGCCGAAATGAAATGGCCCTAGTCTTATATGGATATTTCCGATAATCGTCAAAAAACATGAAAAACAACATGATACTGACCATGATACAGATATGATACTGACTATGATACTGACATGATACTGACCATGATACTGACATGATACTGACATCATGATGCGATTGAAATGATATATTGACCATGACACTGACATGATACTGATCATGATATTGACCAAGATACTGACATGGTAGAGACATGATACTGACCATGACACTGACATGATACCGACCATGACACTGACCATGATACTGACATGAACTGACATGATACTGACAATGAGATTTAAATGATACTGACCATGATACTGACATGATACTGACCATGCTTAATTTGCACTGCTACACACTGTGCCCCAAGAAATCTCAAATAGAAATTTACTCTTAAAAGTAATATTGGACTAATGCTCAAAACACAGCATCTTATATCATAAGAAATATTGTATTGTCATCATAAATAAAATAAAAAGTAAAGAAAAGAAAAACAGAATGCCTTTTATTTTAAATCATGCCATGTTCTCCTCAAGTACATGCTGGCCATGGTAAAATCAAGAAGCTTGTCTCCAACTATGTTATAGTGAAGTGGCAGACAGATTTCTGCAAGTTTCACCCTCAATGTGCACTTTAATTGTTCTACTGTGGGAACTGCTGCTTGTTACGCAATGTTGGCTAAACAGACAATGTGTGGCAAGCACTGTCCCCGGCTGCCAGCTGACCACGTGACACTCAGGAAAATGGTGGGGGCGTAATAGAATAATGGTCTGAGTAGCTGACAGCAAGAAGACTGTGTTCTTTGAGGTAGTGCATATGCAGTATGTGATCTTCAGTTACCTTATTTAAATAATATTTACTCTTTCATTATTTCCTGAAAGCAAGCATTATGTAAACTTTTGTAAACGAAAAGTGACAAAAGTGCTATAAAACATGTGTGTGATTCAGTTAAAAATGTGTTATTAGAGAAAACGTACTTGTGTTTTTTGATGTCGACGATGCCGTTCTTTTTATTGCCAAGCCGGTCCACAGGGCTGAGCCTGAGGGGAGAGAGTAATGTGTATGGTGGTGTTATGTCTGTCTATAACAACCATGATCTGGATCTAACGTTACAGCAATAAAAACAAACAACCACCGTGGTATTTTCACCAGGACACACGCACGCGCACACACACACACACACACACACACACACACACACACACACACACACACACACACACACACACACACACACACACACACAATTAAATTAAATTACTTGATTAAATTACTTTAAAACATTAGAGGAGCTAAAGCTCTACCACAACCCCCTGAAATGGAGCCAGGTAATACTAGTTGATAATAGCAGTGATGGACGAAGCATGTAGAAACGGTAGATAGAAGTCTGGTTAAAAGGTCCTCATTATGCAGAAGGTCAAATTTCAAAATTTTCAAATGCATAATTTTTCTTTTATTATAATGCTTTGAAAATAGCACATCTATGAGTTCACAATGCAGGTATGAAGAGGTTTCGTAATTCTAATCAAAATCTACAAAGTAACTGGTAAATAAAGCTTTTCAAATAACTTTAGTGGAGTAAAAAGTAGGGCAATGCCTTTGAGATTTATTGGAGTAGAAGTAATGTGTAAGTAAAATGCCCACCCTACTGTAGTTCAGATAACAAACAGCACTGGATTTATTTTGACTGTGTCATATGATTACACTAACTTTCAAATTAATGTTAGACGTCAATTGTCTTCATTTGAAAATGTGTGATTTTTTTTTGTCGAGTGACTAAAAAACTAGTTATTGTTATTTTTGATGTACCCACGTAGCCGAGACTGACTACTTAACTGCATTGTTTGGTAGAACTGTTTTCTGCCATGTATGATAATTATGTTTGTTGTAGAATTGCACGAGAACTGTAAAAACGATATCACGGTCGAGGTCCTGCGGTTGTACTGAATCACAATCATGGCTTCGAGAGCACGTCTGCATCTTAGCACAACCAAGGCTGGCTGTACTGTACAGTACAGCACAGAACATAATACATGATTTGAATAACTGAAGTTAGACGTACTTGCAGAGTCTCCTGATAAGGTCATCTGGACGCTTCCCTACATTCTTGGGAAAGTCTATTTTCTCAATGCCATGGAGAACCATGGTGTAGATTTTCATGGGGTCTGAGCCAACAAAGGGGGGACTGGTGGAATAGACCACAAAATGAAAGAGGAACAAAGAGAATATTAGACAACATAGGCAATGCGTGCATGCTACTGTTGATTCAAATACACATACCATGTGTACCACATACAGTAGCTGCATGTTCTATGACTCCATAAATAAACTGGAAACATGTGCTCTTCTGATCACAGGTCGTAATGGGAATGTGTGTGCAAAGTTTGACAGCAATCAGACACTGTGTTCATGTTTTCGTTTGGTAAAAAAAAATGGGGCAGAGGTCCTTGTCCAGAGTTCCTTGGCATCCATCCAGGGAGTGTGCATGTACAGTTTCATGGCAATCTGTCCAACAGTGCCGGAGATTAGATGGACGGACGGAAGGACTGATGAAAATGGGGACATGGGTGAAAAGATAGTCTCGGCCATCCCTTCGGCCTGGTGGAGACAATTAGGTTTTCTTACGTTGTACTGTGAATCTATCACATTATTAAATACATTCTGCCATAATGACTCACTTGCCAGTCAGGAGCTCAAAGATGAGTATGCCTAAGGACCAGCAATCCGCTCCAAAGTCGTGGCCTTTATTCATGATGACTTCTGGTGCCACATACTCTGGAGTCCCACAGAATGTCCATGTCTTCTTCCCCAGGCCGAGCTTTTTAGCAAAGCCAAAGTCAGCCTGTAGAATGCATATTACAATGTTTGGAGTTACAGTATGAGCACCCTCAGATAATAATAATAATAATAATATGCATGCACTGCAAAGTAAGACAAACTGAGAGCATAATTGATGTTTATTACCATTTTGACGTAACCTGCAGAATCCAGCATTAAGTTTTCAGGTTTCAGGTCTCTATAGACAATTGCTCTGGAGTGGAGGTAATCAAAGGCCTCTAAGACACAGCTAATGCAGAATCGAGCTGTGGGTTCATCGAAGAAACTCCTTGGTGAAAAGATAATAAAATATACAGTATTGGAGCAGCCACTTGATTAGGAAAATACATTACACTGGGTTTATAGTAATACTATATTTTACACTCACACACACGCACGCACGCACGCACGCACGCACGCACACACACTTCATGCTTTTTTCACATTTCGTGTTTCACCCAGGTCAGGTGACACAACTGGCTCTGCGAATATGCAGCAGCAAGCTGCCATTTCCATGAGTGCTGATGATTTTTCTGTGTATACACTCACATGTCCCGTAGTACGCTCCATAACTCCCCACCAAGACAAGCTTCCAACAGCAAGTAGACAAACTTCTCATCTCGAAATGTCCTGAATAACCTGAAATAATGTCAAACAACCAAGAGAATATTTCACTGCAGTGAATCCAAAAGTCTGATTGATGCTCATTGACACAGGAAGTGACACCTTTAGACATCTCTATAAACACATCTGCGTCAAACTGTGCTCCTTTGCATGAATCAACATTCTTCCTTAAAAACAAAATAAACTGAAAGCAGTCTCAGGAAAATGGAGACACTGAGAGTGAGAGAAATTGAACGTCACGTTGTGGCTGAACCTTTCCCTTGAGTGACAGCTGATTGCAGTGTTTGCTTGTGGCTTTTGTCTTTGAATGCCACAGGACATATAAGTCAAACCCTGCCATGGTGGGACCCATCACAAAAAGAGATTCTCTAGCCATGGTGGGACCCATCACAAAAAGACATTCTCTAAAGAGGCTCCTTAGCAACCCTACTGGGAAACCTAACATGAGTAGTGAGGACAGGACTCCCTTTTCACTTCGCTGAAGAAACACCTCAATCGTAAACCTCGTTTTTCAAGGACAGCAGTCTACCTGTCAGTCTTGTATAATGATGTACTGTATACGGCTTGTTCTTAGGTTCAATGCCATATCTGTATGTCAAAGTTATATTTTTCTTTTCAATGTTTAGACTTATTTTTTTGTATACAAGCTCTGATCTAAAGTAGCGTGGAGAGAAGTAGAATATTATTTCATATTAATTTCAATATCTTGAAGTTACATGGCTACAAAGAAGGTACAAAAAATGTTTTTCCATTTGTGACTTTGCTCTGTTATAGCCCTCAAAATATAAATTATTCATTTGCCACTGCAAGACAATATGAATTAATTTCTCTTTTATTTAGACAATGAATGGAACTGTCCCTTTCTGAGCTGTTCTTTTATTCATTCTGTGGAAATAACTCAAGGGCTCTCAGCATAAATTTGCGGATAATGAGCCATGCACAATATGTTCACAGAGAAGGTTGTGTGCACATCTCAATGCCTATATTCAGGCCAGTTGCTGGATGTCAGGCATCAAGGCAAAACATCAGAAAAAAGAGGAAACATCCGCACACTTGTTTCTAGCTCCGAGACTTACTTTATTAATACCGGTATGACAACAAATTGCAACGTTTCGACCCTCTAGGTCTTCATCAGGCAAAATATTTGCCTGATGAAGACCTTCGACGTTAGAAACAAGTGTGCAGATGTTTCCTCTTTTTTCCCATACTTTTTTCATATTGCACAATTCTGAACTGACCAACAAGACAAATACCAGTCGATCAATTTCACCATGATAATTTTTCTTCAACATTTTGATTTAGCAATTTGAATAATCGTGGCATATTACAGTAAACCTAATGCACCATAATATGCTATATAAGTTTAATATAGGCTTAATATTTAATATATAGGTTTAATATTCTATAATAGGTTTTCTATCCAGATCCCAAGGTGGAGGATACACTGGACAATAACAGTGGCTTGTCTAATCTGCTTATCTTCTATCAGACCAGCAACATGAAAAAGATACCTAGTCGCTAAAGACACTATACTGTGGAATAATAAAAAATCACATCTGTGTGAAGTGAAGGGTGCAAACATCATCTCATTCTGGCCAACCACAATTTGCATCCTCAATTTTGTCTTCAATGTTTGTGTGTTTACATAATGTTTGTGTTTACACAATACTCGAAAATGGCCATTCATTTTCACTGGCATTCAGTTTGTGTTAGGACAATGTTTGTATTTACATGCTCGCTCAAAGCTGGACATAGGATGGGCTAGCGCCCCTCAAAATATATATAGGCCTATGCGTTTTACTCGGCTGTGTTACTACATCCTCCTAGTATAATCATAATACCTGATGATCATGTTTTAGGGGGGTGGGCAGTGGGGAATCATGGCACTCCATCTTTAAGTTATACTCCATTGCGCATCATTGTTGCTTTTTTCTTAAAGACTTACTTTTAGGCAAGCAACAGTCATTCTATTGAGTATAAATTAGCCTTAAGACACACCTGACTATAAATTGCGAATTGGTCTGCTGAAGAATGTTCTTCTCAGAGTAGATGTGCTCCTGCTGTCTTGTGTCTACAATGTGCTGCTTCTTGATGCACTTCAGAGCAAAGGTGGTGTCCTCATCCTTCAGTTTGACCTGAGAAACAACAGGAACAAAATGCAGAGTCAGGAGATATTCAAACAAACTAATTTTATAACCCAGTTCAGTAACTCACGCATTAGAAGGCAGAGATCATTCACCAGAACCAAGGACGTGCGTTTTAATTTAATCTAACATGGTCTAAAAGGAAATTTGAAGTTACAAAATCCGAGTGGAGAGTCGACGTTGAAATGACCCCAAACCGTTTTGAAAATTAAATATCCCATTAAATTCCTAGAGAAACGAGGCTTGAGTTACAACTGTACTTGGATATCTTTTCCTTGTCTGCACCAAATCTCTTCGCCAAAAATAGCTGATCTACAAGCCATCTGCTATTATTGGCTATTGTTCCCCCCAGAATACGAATGCTGGGGTTCAACTGGTGAAGTACTTTCTGGGAGGTGTTCCAGGCAATGGGGGGCATCATGTTTAAAGGCCTTTCTTACTCCAGCTCTGTACAAGCATGTGGATGTGGAACAGTCAGCCAAGGACGTTGTAGTGTCCCTGACGTCTGTTAAGATAAAGATGTACAGAGATAAATATGACCCAAACCAAGCAGAGCTTTAAATATGAATCTCAACGAAAGGATATGGCCAATCTGCTTTTTCATACAAAGTGCAATGACGTGTAAAATGTTTACAACCATGTACATTTTTCTATCAAAGAATGGTGGCATAATAGCATAGGATATCATCAATGCTTCCTTTGTTTATTCAAACAAAGTGACCCTTGCTCAGTGACCACCATGTGGTCACTGCGGAAGGAGGCCTCATATTTGAAAAATACCATTGAGATGGAAATGCCTCTATTTGTGAGAAAAGCTTGATCTACAAGCTCAAGCTTCTATACAGTATTTGATATTTTTGATGTGCAACACTGGGGTATGATGTATATAGCATACACAGTATAAATGAAGCATACTGTGCCGGCCTACTTGGGCACCGTGGAAGTAGGGAACAATAAGACTGACGCCGGAAATAGTACAAACATGATCAGAATCTGTAAAGGTGGCGGGTCAGGTCAGTAGATCAGGGAAACCGGTGTCCACACTGGCTTTGCATGTTTGTGCCGACCAGGAGGTGTGGGTTGGGAGTCTAATGATTAGCGAGGCACGATACAGAGCTGGCATCCAGAATTAGGTTTTCTGGCGCCTTAATACTTCCTACTACTTTGGATGTACTACTAGTAGTGCTCACTGTTGAAATTTCTGGTAAGAAAAACGGGTTTGCATCCCAAATACACACACACAAGCTGAGCACCGCAGAGGACAGACATTCTGCACTGCACAACCTCAGCTGATTTTAAATTTCAATGAAACTACATATTTTCGGTTAACTGCCCAGACCTATATTAAAGCTTGCGACTCCTTCGCTCTTGCCACAGTAAGTAATCAGCAGATGATGTCTCACTAGCCTCGGAAACCCAGACTTTTTATTTCCAGGGAGGAAAAGAAAAGTCTGGGGCTGATATTGCGTATTTTTGGCATAGGCTTCACTCACTCTTTGCTGATTTTTGATCACCTAGACCTTATTAAATTGACGCAGACACGCACACTCCTCTCTCTCTGTCGCTCTAATTAATTAGTATCATGTTGCGCAGGTGCGTGTAGTTTCTCCCGGCGGATCCGGCCGGCAGCTCCCTATGCCAGAAAAAGCAGTGTTGGGATCAAGTCTAATGTCTCACCAGCTCCACTCTCCCAAAGCCACCCACACCCAGCGTGGCGATGACGTCCAGGCCTTGGAATGGCTGCTGATGAAGCAGGAGAGCTGTTCTCTCACGCAGCTTCTTCAGCTCCAGGGCATATGTTGGGTCTATCTGTGGGGACTGGGGCCTGTGAGAAGACAACAAACAATAAAGTTATATGAAGTCTACCAACAGGGAATAGCAGACTCCTCACTAAAATGTTCACTTGCAGTTTGGGCAACTTTTAAAACTGGAGACCCTACCGACATAAACAATTACAGTCCCATTTCCAGTATTTGCACTACTGCAACGATTTTTGAAAAAGTAAAAGCTATCAAACTACATTAATCTTGGCAACTTTTTATCCTTTGACAAAAGCCTTCTTACTGGTGCAATATTCATTGATCTCTCAAAAAGCTTTTGACATGGTTGATCACTACCTCCTGCTTGACAAACTCTCTTCCATTGGCTTAAATAGAAATGCTCTCCTATGGTTCAATTCCTATCTCCACAACAGACGTCAGTGTGTAGCACTTCAAGGCTCAGTCAAACTTTGTATCAGTCGAAAAAGGTGTTCCTCAGAGGTCTATACTGGGGCAACTCCTATTTTCTGTATTTATAAACGACTTACCTGATACTTGCTCACACTGCCAAGTCCAACTCTACGCTGATGACACTGTTATCTATGTTTCTGATAAAAAACACTCAACAAATTCAACATTACACACTTGGTATATATTATTTTGATATAGACCCACTTCATACGTTAAAATCACATCACCATGGGCCTACCGTATGTTAGCTCTATTTTGGATGTTTATTGAGCTGTCATATTCTTGTTAGCCATGTACAGTACACTTTTATTTAGCTATCCTGCTGTCTGCAATTCCCTCATTTCATGGTATGCTACCAACATCATTATCATAACTTTATAACCAACATTTAAAGTCATGTAAAGAAGCCTGGAAGCAATGCAGCACGATAGCAAGTGTTCCAGGTGCGGATGCTGTAGATTGCCAATGTGACTTCATCTTCAACAAAATCTGTACATTAGAGGTGAAATGATTGCAGTGACATTTTAACTTGGATGTGTTTTCAGTTTACTTACAAAGCATTTCTCCTCTCATCACACCTGGACAGTTCTTCAACATATTCTTTCAGGTAAGTCTGAAGTTCTTCATAAGTTCCCACCATCTGGTTGAAGTTACTGGGGAAAGGAAGCAATATCCAATTCAGAAAGAGACGAGTGTGTGTGTGTGTGTGTGTGTGTGTGCGTGCGTGCGTGCGTGCATGCATGCGTGCGTGCGTGCGTGCGTGCGTGCGTGCATGCGTGAATGTGTGTGCAAAATGATTGAAAAGATCATGTTAGATGTTTCAATTGACTCATATTATATCATTGCACATGCTTTCCCTTTTTCATTTCATCTTAATCGCATCAAACCGAACTGAACCGAATCTTGCGACCCGCCACAAGGTTGCGTGCTTTCCTCCTCCTCTTCTCCCTGTACACTAATGGATGTGCCTCTTGGCGTCTGTCAAATAGTAGAAGCTTTACCATCTGTAGAGGACATGCGGTTGGCACAGGGAGTCAAGAGTGTGCCACCACCAACAACACCACTCTTCTTAAGATTGATTAAAAGAGAATTCACAAGACTTTCGGTACAAACATGCTCAATCACCATCTGTGGAGATCAGTGCATTTTATTGCTATTATTATTATGTTTTTACCTTTTATTTAACCAGATGGGCAAGATGCAGAACAAATTCTTACAACTGCGGCCTGGCGTGACTTTGTTTAAGGGCGTTTGCAAATAAAATGTTGACTGAGATCTGTTGTGAGTGTGTTATCCATAGGCTATATTGTGTACTCTCATAGTCCACTACTCACTCTCTATCCACCACCAAGCACTGTGTGTCATTCTCAGTGCAGAGTACGTTGGCTGAACGCACATCCTCACTATGGAGACACAGGGCAACATTGAGTCAATAATTTGGCAATATATTCTTGTACTATTCAGATTATGTTCTTTCAAACACAATCTGTCTACGAAGTGTGAGATTTTACCTTATGAGGGCTTTCTCTCCAAAATAGTCCCCTACCCCCAATGTTTTAATTTCCTGGGGCTCGTTACAGCCTTCTGTAGACTGAGTGACTGACACCTGTAGAATGAAGCACCAAATATCATAGCAAATGAACAATCTTCTCTCGTTCTCTCTCTTATTGTTTTTTTCTTGGATTTAATTAAATATTTGTACTGAGCTGCATAAACTTTGAGCATGAGAATCATAGTTTTGCATCAAGAGTCTTTATTCATTACCTGTAAACATGAAAAAAATTACAATTAAGAGATGTACCAAATAGAATTACAGAGAATTAATTAAGATCAGGGTTTGGCACACTGCCTTGAGTTGTCTGCCTGAACACGTCTTGGTTTGTTGTAAGACTTATTTCAAAAGGCATATCAAGTACCAGGTTTAAAAGCGATACCCGATGCATGATTTTGAGGTCAAATATTTAATAGGAAAAAAAAGACAGCTTATCCAAGAGAAAAAGAAAAGCAGATATCTCACCTCTCCTTTTGCTATAATAAAGAAAGTGCTGCCCTCTTCACCTTCTCGAATAATATACTCCCCTTTATCAAAATAGTCCTAGAAAAACATGAGGGTAATTTCAGTGTTGTCAATTCAAATATCAGATACCATTATGGAAAGTAAAAAAAAATAATAATAAAAAGAAACACTCACAATTTCCAGACAATCAACGATCTTTGCCAGTTTCTCCTCTGGTAGTTCTCTGAGTATGGACACACTTTGGGACAAGCAGAAATATGCCTTAGGTAAAAAACACAATTACAGCAATTCTGTTACATCTTTGAACCTATAACAGTATTTACTGTCCAGTGCTATGAACTATGAACACACAGGTTCTCAACTTGCGGTTCAGAGACACACAGAAGTACTATGAGGGTTCCAAGGTAAATGGTTAATAATTTAGGAACCAAATGGATCCTTACAAGTCTATAACTCTTCAGTTTCAGTGTCAGTGATACAAATCACATGAAATGGGGGTTTGTATCCTAATGTGGTACATGTACCCCTAGGCTAGGGGTTTGTAGAGCTACTACAGGGGGTATCTGAGACTGCAAAAATAAATCTGCTCAAGTCGGCAGTAACTGAAGGTAGGTTTGTTTCCCTGCCCACAACCATTTTTCCTCAGGAAAAATAATGGGCTTTTTAAAAAATTTCCCCACTGGATCAGGAATGGGTGCAGAGTACCTCAAGTTGCCATGTGTTGTTGTACTTTATTATATTTTGATGGAACATTTTTTAATGGAATATTTTACATACCCGGGTTTAGTGATGGCGTGTCAAAAGTTGGGTTTAGTGTTCTGGGGTTAAGAGTGGGTTATCATGATTTCATAGCATCATTTGCTACTGTAACTGTGGTTTTGTCTTGCAGTTTTTTATCAGTAAGATGCTGTGGTCAGTTAAAGGGCACCCCCTTTATTTGGATCAGAAATCACAGAAAGGTGATACTGAAACCAAAGACGTTTGAGAACCAGTGGCCTATTGCATTTACATATGGTTCTCCTTGAAATGAAAAGGGTTGAGAATAACCGGTACATTATTAGTGTCTACCTGCGTAAGAAGCTGAAGTACTCTTCATGCCTGGCCTGGGTTGTTCTCATCATAATAGTCTGGAACGTCCGCCGATCCAATGCCCAGATATGAGACTGGGACACAGCTGCACAAGAGCAAAACCATTATCATAGCACTATGGCTATCATATCAGCACACACACATCATAATGGTGCACAATCAAATCCTAATTGTGAATTTAACTGAGTGTGTACAAACAAGGTTGGTTGGCTCTCCCTGATTATCACCTTGGAAAGACTTCTTTTAAGTTGTGTGCCCCTGCATAATACCATTCCCTTGCTCCCCTGGGGCAGTTTCAGTCGGATATATCAACTCTGCTTATCCTAAACACCCGTTTTGCCATTTTAAATGATGTACTTGTGTGGATGAACCTATTATATGCAATGTGACTTTGAACTCTCTGTTTAGTAATTTAATTTCCTTGAATCTTTCATGTTGTTTCGTGTTTTACTTGGAAATGAGGTTCTCATGTCTTCCGAGAAATAAATCAAGCTTGACAATGTTCATCAGACAGACGTGTTCTGCAAATCACCTTTGACAGTTGCAGTTCTTTTACAGTTGTACAGTATGGCCAATTCTCCAAACGCTGTTCCTGGACGCATCTGACCTAACAACTTTCCATTCTGTATCACCTCCAGCAAACCCTCTGCAATGGTGAAAACATTTAAAGACGTTTAAGGCATTTAAATATATAAATAAAAGGTACCGTATATAAACATTTAGTGAGTGCCTGTATAATGAGCTCATACAAGAAAGGTGGGTAAAATCGAATAAATCATCATGAAATCAATTGGAATTGGTTAACACCCCAGCAATGATGACGTTATGATGACGCCCTCCGGTGACTCCGGTGACGTTCAGAATTGGGACAGATCACAGCCCATATGGGGATGATCTTTACGTCATTTCCAGGACGTCTTCACCAATTTAAATAATATAGCTTATTCTGGGCAAGATCTGAATAGTTATGATATGACTTAAGTTGATCTGACCTCGATCGGACTCTCTCTGATTCATCCAGGGACGTCCATCTTAGTGGGCAGAATTTACGTTTGTTGCAATCACGTGATATTCTGGGTCAGATCTGACTAGTCTTGGTTTGACTTGACCTGGCCACAATTGAGACGTCACTAATTGGTCCAGGTCCTGACTGCGCTTGCTGGGATGTGCCGTGTCTCTTCCCAGTTGAAAGTGCACGGCACTCTTCCAAACACCTGAATTGAAAACAATCCAAAGGCATTGCGTTCCTGTTGTGAAGAGGCAGAGGTAACATATCATGGCCAGAAAGCACAGCCTTAATTGGCACTTTGCATACTCTGCATACGCCAATGCCATGGTCGATGACTTGCCCACCTGAACTGCAGGATCTGTAGGAATGCTCTGAAAACATAATATACACACATGAGTAAATGCTAACGTTAACTCATGGAGAAGAGTTACTAAAGGTACTTTTATAATGGATATTATTAAATGTTAACTTCTCCAAAGTCCTCAACATGCTCACAACTTCTCAAATAATATATTAAAGTTCTATGTGTTCCTAGTCGTGGTAGCATTTGCAACCACCCAGTTTAGTTACCCAGTTGTCCGAGACCACCCACAGACACACACACACACACACACACACACACACACACACATCCATCGGTGGAAGTCTACTGCGGTTGTCCTGCAAATCCACAATTGTCATAATGCCTCAGTGTCCATGGATTCATAACATATAATCCGGAATATAGACTTAACTAACAATCCTTTGAATTCACTTAGGCGTCTCAACACAGAGAGTATTTAGAGCTTAGTGGTGTTCAACACTACTGAAAAGCTGAGAGCGCTTCTGGTTCCCAGCGGGAGACGAGGCGAGTAATTCAGCTCAGTTGTGCCAGCCAAAGCCTTAGACCTAACCTTGTTACCTTCTCTTCTTTTTGTTATTTAATCAAACCTCCCGAAGCAAATGTGTACTTTTTGATTTCATCAGTCCCATGACATTCGTACAATAATGGGAATAATTTTTTTCTCCTGTGCAAAAAACGTGTGGCTATTTTGCTTTTTGTTATAGTATTTTTCATTTTTTATTATTGTATTGAATTCACAGTAATAGGCCGAGCTGTGAAAAAATGAACCTAGGGACTGCTCTTGATCGACCTTGCTCATAAGGTTGAATCAAACGCAATGAAATGAAAAAAATATAGAAGATATGGCCCTGGGAGGTTTTTATATTTCTTAGACTTAAATTATTTTGATGGGCTCACATTTGTCTCTTCTGTCTGTTCATGTACGGTACTGCGCAGTACAAACAATATCCATTCAGTGTGTTTGTACTGAATGTACTGACACCTCCAGACGCCTGGCAAGCTGTCCTATTAAAACTCACTCCCTGCCGGCTTTGACGTCCTGTTTCCCAATGGCGCTCCCTGCCGAGGGTTTTTTATTTTGTTTAACAGGGACAATACAATTTAAATACATGTATTAAGTTATAAAAACATTAAACTGTTGCTTTGTATATGGGGTTTATAGCCGAGGCTAATTTGAGACCCTAGTTCTGTTCTATTCTATTCTATTCTATTCTATTCTATTCTATTCTATTCTATTCTATTCTATTCTATTCTATTCTATTCTATTCTATTCTATTCCTAATAAAAACAATCATTCACAATAATGACGTGCAAGAAGCTCTAGTCTAAAGTATAAAAGCAATGACATTTCCAAATTACCATTCAATATATTTTTTAAAGTGCTTAACAACCAGTGTTTAACCTTGTCATTAAATATGTTTTACAACAGTTTCTCTATTTTTCTATTTCTCCGTTTTTCTATTTCAGTTGGTAGGGCATTCCACACTTAAAGGAGCATTCAGTGATTTGGGTGATTTGGACAACCAGCCGGTCCACCCCGGTAACAAGATATGAGCATGCACACACTCTAAAGTGGGGTGACACACAACGGGCCAACAGCACATGCACCAAGGCCCTCCCCGCTCGATCCTGATTGGACGAAGGCGTCCTCTATCCTGATTGGATGAAGGCTTTGCCTCCCAAAGCCCAAACTGAAACTAGGGTTTTTTGACCCCTGCGGTTCACTGGGGACAGGGAGGAACTAATTATATGGTCAGCACACTCTATAGTAGGGAGTTTTATCACAAACAAATAAAAAAATAAGTGATATTTGAATTAAGTGAAATCACTGACTGGTCCTTTAACTCTCGACCAGATGGTTAGAGTGGCGTGATTACATACAAAGTCAATGCAAAGACGAGAAGTTGCGCGAACGGGTGCGGCGCGACCTGCCGCGGCGCGAACCAAGCC
>OOFJ01018633.1:0-11077 GCA_900323375.1 Benthosema glaciale | reverse complement strand
ATAGGTAAAACAGGAATTGGCCTGTTATAGCGCCACCACTAGGCAGAGGAAGAAATGCCACCTACACATTTTCAAATTAGCCTCACGGTGGTGCTATAACAGGCCAATTCCTGTTTTACCTATATAACTGCACTGATCTGTGTACAACTTTGTATGCACACTCCCTAAAGGGCAAGGAAAAATCTTTGCCATACATTCTTCTTTATATTACTCGCACAGATTTTAGCCATACATCATGCAAATCGGTAAACACTATCTCTATAGTCATGTGTTCAACATCACAAATGCTATTCTCCTGGTGGAGACTTGTGCCCAGAAGATCACTTTTTCTAGTTCTGTCTGTTATCCCTCAAACGCTAAGCCTGTTAGAGTAAAATCGATTAATCGTAATCGAATCGATTATTCAATTAGTTGCCAACTAATTTAGTAATCGTAGTCGGATCGGAAACTAATTGCTGGAGTATTTTGCAATTAATCGTGGGTGTTTTTTCATTTCCAGTGTAGATATTCCAGTGTCATCTCTCTTCTCTTATTGTACATTACTGTAACATTAAAGCCAATTACAACCTCGTCTGTATCTGCATGCAGGATTATAGGATCAAGAACAAAAAGTATGAATATTGAATATTGAAAATTATCAATTTTAATTTAAAAGAGTACTGTAACCGTTTTGACTGACACATAAGAGTGAAGTATGCAAACACGGTACCATGGGTGGCTTTAATTGATTTAGATTGTATTTTTTGTTCGTTAGAACATGTCTAAAAGAACGTAAAATGAAGTGTTTAAGCTGATAGCGAAATAGTGCCATAATCGGCCGATTATGAAAATAATCGTTATAGTTGCAGTCCTATCAAACACATGGCACTCCGTTTTCTATACTTTTGACACATTTCCCAGAATGTCAAGTAACATTCTTTCTTTGTTTTTCAATCTTATCAAATTGCCAATGTTATGTATGGTTATTGAAAACAAATGGATAAGCTAAGGACTCCACAATGGGGATGAGTGGGACATCACATGAACGCAAATATGATTCCCTTTTTATTTTATTGTATTTTCTTTTTGATTCTCCGTTGTCCATCTAGTTCCTTCAACATCAAAGCTGTGTTCAACAAGGTCGTGTAGTATAACAATTGCTGGGTCTGGCGTGTGAAATAGATGGGCTGAGAATGCGTATGCAGCCTATCTGGGGGCCAGAAGGGGGGCAAGGCAATGGTGAGTCATAAGGATTGATGTGACAGTGGAGTCACACACACACACACACACACACACACACACACACACACACACACACTTCAATATCGTTAACACAAGCACACACGGTTTACCTTTCATCAGAAGCTGGTACATGTCGGGAGGAACGTGGTACAAAGTCACAAATTAGATCCAAACATTGGATGGCATGGCAGAAGATCCACCAAGGACAGTGTTCTAAAATTCCGATTTATGGAGGTTTGAAAATCATCCTTTCAACTGCTGCAAATGGTGATAACATACTAGATGACGCCCCCGTCACTTTAGGCTTGTTAGCTTAGAGATCCATTGCCAGCTGTTCTTATCAATGATGGACAAAACGGATAAGTGACTGAAGTTATCTGGCAATAATTATATAAAGTGGCAGTTTAACAAGACTTTGTTTTAAAATATAAGGTTTTATTTTTGTTTTTTAATTTCCTGGAAAAAAAATGTTGAATGGTTTCTACCCGACAGCAGAGATCTCTTTAAAATATATATGTTTTAATTTCCATTTCTGCTAAGCAGCTACCTAGCAAGGCTTACACAAATCTGCCCTTTTTCCTGCTCAGATTCAGAGCTTCTGAAGTACAGACTGTTAGGAGCATTTGAAAATTGTCAGAGCCAACATGTCTGTCTTGAGAGACTACACACAGCAGCAGTTTATGACCAGAACTCATGGCAGGGCCATGGTGAAACCCTCCATGGTGTTCATGGCTGGCAGCAACGCACCTCCCTAGAAACTAGGTGATGAATTGCACTAAATGGCACATTTCTGGATGAATTACTCTAAGGGGATCCAGTGGTAAATTACCCCCTTTCTAGACTGAGGCATTTCTGTGAAAACTAAAATTGAGTGAGACATGTTTCAGAGGTTGGTCCTGAATAAACACATACATCAAGAATGATAGACTTCATGGAAAATACATAACGAGAAACATTTCTTTCCACTTCTCCTTTCACTGCACGGTCGAGCCACGCCGTTTGTGATGTAGTTCCATTGCAGCAGCTCTGCTTGAGGCGGGAGAAGGGATCGAGACATCTGTCGTTGACAGTGATGAAACAAGCATTTAACACAAGGCGACAACCGCCACATGTAGAAGCATAGCCATCTCAAGGTGTGGAATAGGCACTGTCATATTGTTAATCATAATATTCATCCTAGCAGCGAAGCCAGATTAAACAGCCCATTACCTCTGCTATCATTAAAGCATTGGTTGACAAACTTGACATACTTATGAGTTGAACCTATTGTAAAAGGTGAATGTTGGCAGTACGTTGTCACAGACATAGTAATGTGTGGGTGAGTGCGTGCATGCGTCTCCATGTGTGGAAGCCTATATCGAATTAAATCAATTGAATCAACTAGCACATCTGCTGTGTTTTTTGGTCTCCTCTCTTCCAATGAGACATTGACATTTGTACTTTTTTTCTTTTTTTGGAAGCAGACATCACTCCAGATAGGACACTAGTTGTGCCACCATTTTTACTGTAGTCCGGGACATCATTGCAACTATGCCTCTCCATTGGGAGATTGGGGCAACACTGTACCTTCAAACATTGACAATAGCAATATATATTGCATAATACAAACTGTAAGTAAATGAATTATTAACACATTTTTCTCAATACTGACGCAACCGAAAAACGTACCGCTCTCTCATGCCCTGAAGGCAAACCTCAAAATGTAAACACATGGGCAATGGGAAATAAGTACGCTTTATTGCCTGACAGCATTTGTCTTCTTAAACCAGCTCCAGATATGCAAGTGTCAAAAGGCAGGTCAGATAACATGCTGTAATCACTGCTGTTTACACTGCCTCCTCCCTCGTTGGGGATGTTATACTGCTGACTTAACAGAGAAAGGTTATCAAGAAAACAGTTCAATCAGTGTTAACGTGGGTGTTATATCTAGGGATGGACTGACTGAAGATGTCAGAAAGAGTCGAGCCAAAATGGGTTTGCAGGCTTGCATATCCGTATACAGTACAAATGAATGCATCTTCAATTAATGATGTGTTACAAATTTAATCTATTTAATTCATATAATCAATATATTTAATCCCTGTGTATGGCCACCTATGTGCATTTGTGATTTACTTGTGTCTGGTTAGGAAATAAAAAAAATGATCAAAACAATAAATAAGAATCAATATATTTATTTGAAATGTCTCAAAAAATCGAAGCCTGTGGCACTGTTGAGGTGTTATAAGCCCAGGTTTGCTTTGATAACAGCCATAAGTTAATTTGTATTGTGGAGTGTCCACCTCACTCTTGACAATACAACCTATTCTCTGTGGGGTTCAGGTCAGGCCAGTTGGCTGGAGGGTTAAGAACAGTAATACCATAGTCAGTACACCAATTACTAGTCGTTTTGGCATGATGGGCAGGTGCCAAATCGAGCTGGAAAGGAAAATCAGCATCTCCATAAACCTTGTCAACATACTGAAGCACAAAGTATTCTAAAATCTCCTGGTAGATGGCTGTGTTGGCTCCAGAGTGAAGTTCACTGTCAGTGATGATTTGGGGTGCCATAGTCATCTGTGTTGTATTGAGTCCAGAGAAATTATGAACTGAAAAATGTATCAACAAATATTGGTTTCTTTCCACTTTCCAAAATAATGTATTTTAAAGTTAAACACGTGATGCATCATGTGGTAACTTGCAGACTTGAAAATCTGCTATTTTCGGTGAATAAGGTGGTTGTGCGACAAAGCATGAATTAAGCTTTCACTGAGTTCAGTCCCATCAAAGGTTTCTGTCCATTCCATGTTGATTAATTGCATCCGGCATCAGAGGCCAATGAGACTGTGGTATCTGTCCTCTGCCGTGTGTCTTTGCTCTCATCCATGTCCTTGGCTTTTGTGTTTCACAAAGATTCATCCTGAGCTAACTTAAGAGTGGTTAACACATCCCTATAGTATTAGCCAGAACAAGTTGTTGAGTTTTAGTACAAATATACCAGGCCAATTCTACAGCCAAGAGCTGTCGATGCTTAGGAGATCTGCGAGGATAAAGTCACCCCAGCATAATTATCCTGGTCATTATTAAATATTGTGTATTTTATTGCCAAATCAATCAAAGTTGCTTGTCACATGTGTGGCCGGGATAGAATATTGAGGTGACCATGTATTGTTATTAAAAGTGAAAATGACACAAGCACAAGTGACATTTTTATTTATAGGTAAATGAATGAGAGGACAGAGACATAATCCATGACTCTATAGCCTATACTAGTGGATGTGGATGTGTTGTGTTGACATTGACAGTTTGAGCTACAACTGTCAGGGCCTCTTGAAAGATCCCAGACTGTTGCAGAAAATGAGATTGCAAAATATGAAGGCAATATCCAGCAAATACTAGACATCTAGGAAAGGTGAAGGAATAGGAATGAGAGCTCCTCCTCCTCCTGACCTAAAAATGAAAACTAAACTAATATTTGTGATGATATTGAATGTTGTTGTTATTGTTCATGTCTATGAATTGATTGCATATGGCCATAATGTTCTTGTGCTATCCATTTTCGACTGAGCGTTTGACTGCATTATGCTGCTGTTTATACATTTCTGTCTATTAAACTATTCAATCAATCAAACCTGAATGAGTATACATAAAACAAGTTGCATCCTAGAACTACTGTCAGCATGTATATGTCCTATACCTATAGCATGATAGTGCTTCAATAAATATACAGACCGCATACATCTTGACAGAGTATGTGGCCAATATACACACAGTATAGTTTCTAAACCTTCACCATAATTAAGTGCTTTCCTGTATAAGTAACTGAGCCCATCTTGCCTTCTTTTCTTTTAGAATGAAGTCAGGTTCAATACACAGCAGATTCACTATTGAAGGAGCTCTGGAAATGTGGAGTAGAAATACCCAGCAGTCCCCCCCCCTCCCTCAGGCGGTGAAACTTTTAAGGCAAATCTGTCAGAGGGAGGAAAGGGAGGCTGTGCTCTTCATGCAAGAGCTCACCTGGGAGAGTGACAAGACCCTGCTTCATGGGTCTGCGGTTCCCTTCATGTACAACATTTGAGCTAATAGAAGTCTTCATCCCTGACCAACCTCATCAGGGGCTTACTGCCAAGGAAATTATGGGGCTAAAAATGGCCGCACAGCAGCAGGAGGGTAACCGGAGGGGGTGGTAGTGATGGAGGGGGGATGCTCAGGCAGGACAAGGGGATAGCTTTACAAGGTTAGATGAGATAAGGATATCACTGTGTGGCAATCAGAGCCAGGTGTGCTGACATTAGGGCGACGCACAGGGTGAAGGATGCCAGTTTTAGTACATCAGCGGCACAGTGGGGAATGCAAACACATTGACCACGTGTGTTGTGTCAACTTCCAAATCTTATTAATCAGGCGCTGATTGATTGCAAACAAAGTCCCCAGTGAGGACATGTACAGGGTAGCGTGGGCACATAAATTAACGACTCTTTGGATACTCCTCTGGTGAATAGAACAGCAATGATCCAAACATCCAAATAAAAGCCTGTCCATTTTGTGTATGATTTCTGGGAAGTGACAACCCCAAATTAGCTTTTAGAAAGATGCATTACGGGAAGGGCAAGGGTATAGTGCCAAAACCATGCCGTCAGTGCCACTTACCAGGGGAAAAAGCTCCAGATACACATATGGTGCATTCAATCTTTCTAAGCCTGGACGGGTGGGGTTGGTGTACTGCAATGAGCGATACAGTGAGGAGTTCCATTAAGGGCCGGCTGCTTGTATTTGCAGTTGATTTTTGCAGATATATGTGCACACTCTGTTCCAGTGTTATAGGAGTACCCATTTCCCTTGCTTATATCCCCTTAACAAGGTTTTGAGTTATGCAAGGTGTTATTTTTTTTGTTTTTCTTTTACAACGCATATAAGTCAAACTCCATACCAATGGATCAATTAGGGGCCTGGGCAGTGAACCGAGGAAAAGTACTCAAGTACTCAAGTATAGTACACTCACTACCTACAATGTATACCATCACACAATAATTATAAACCCTATACTCAATCATTTAGCATCCACTAAGAGCACACTCCAATTCCTGAGTGCCTGTGTCCCTCTGACAGGTCCAAACTTACATTTCTGCTAACAGAACCACTACAGCATACTAGCAGACAAGCATCTCACTCGCTTTCCCTTGCCATTTGAAACAGTTTGGAACACAGGAATCTTGCCAAGTCTCATTGATACACGAAGTGCCGGTCACCTACTTTACAGACCACACGCGCCGTGAAGTTAATGTCCTGACCCTCCCTAGAGACTAGATAAAAGAGAAAGGAAATCTCACTGCATTCACACTGACCTGCAAGGAGGGACATTTGTCATAACTTTGGAGTGAACTGAGGTCATAGCTTGTATTTTTTGGCGCTTATTCACTGTGGTAGATAGTTGGAGAAAGAAATATTCGATTATTTTTGTTTCTTTTTCATGTTGAAGCACTTCCTCCCGAGAGCCAGCTGTAAAAGCTGCAGCATGTCATAGATTTAGAAATAACACCTGCCATGCTTTTCAGAAGCCACGTAAGGACAAACTCTACCCAATATCCAATATCTCCTATTGTTTTGTGGCATAATTGGTATCATGGCAATAATACAACTGGACAAAGTAGGGTTCTTTCTCTGGAAACCATGTAAGATGATGGACAGTGGCAGTGGGGCTCCTCTCCAAATACCACCCTAAAGGAAAAAAACACCACGAAACGACACAAATGCCACTCACATCAGCCATATTATTCTGTCGATTAACCATGAACGTGAATGTGGTATGAAAGAACATACTGTACGTAAACAGGGCATTGATCTGCATTAGAAGGATCTGTATTGGACAGATTATACATAAGTGGTTGGACAGGGCAATATTACATATTATAATTTGTAAGTGGTTGGATAGGGTAACAAATAATTCAAAGGAACAAGTAGAAATCTGTACTGTATCAACAGTGCAGTTCTGAGGATTCTGTTGAATATTTTTTCACATGAATGAAAAGGCATGATCTGAGGGATTTGTAATGCAACATAATTTGGCTGAGCCTCAGACTTAATATTTTACTTGCTTAATCAAACAGAAAGAAAGGGTAATGCACACTTACTAATTGGATTGCATCGTTTAATTCGATAATAAGAAAGGAGGGAGTGAAAAAAACAAAAAAACAAACAAATGAGCTCTCATATTCATTTATGCAATTAATTCCAATTAATATTGTAACTGTCACTACACTGGGAATCAGCAGTACTGTATTCGAAGGCCTGAACTGTATGCTCCAGTAATACACCCAGAGCAATCAAGTCACATTAAAAATGCCTTCAGTCCGAGTGCAATGCTTTCTTGTTGCCGAAAAAGAAAACAGCACAGTTTCAAAGAGGTGATGCAAACGGACTGGGGTTTTCTGTGCTTTTATCTTTCTAGGTGTTATCTTTGCACTCACATGGCTATGCATCTAAAGCAGTCTCACAAACACATACAATCTCTAACATTCATCTCTGGTCTTACTTTGGGGCAGATGGGGTTATTAGCTTCAGACTGACTCATTTTATGCATGTGTTTGAGAGATGTACTTTGTTGCATGGGGGGGAAAAAAACTCTGTTGCAACATTAACCCTAATCAAAACTGACAGTGATTCTCCATGGAGTGCCATTTGTTGAATTGCAGAGCACATTTGAGGTCCCACCATGGTAATGGGGACATTAATATATAGGGCAAAAGCAATATCAAAAGATATGGCTATAGCGTATGTCATGATAAATCTATTATGCTTTATATAAGGCCGCACAGTCCAATATAAATCTGACCAAAAAGACCTCTGTGGATACCAAGCAAGGTTACACTTGCAATTTGTGTTTGTTGTTCTTGCTGCTGATCGCATATAAAAGCAGAAGCATGCCTGCCTTGTAAAGCTACAAGCCAGGTGTCAGTCCTATTCCTGTGCTATGGCTACCCTTCCATAATGACAAGATTCCTTACATCAAAGCCATTTAGACAATATGAACATGTTGCAATCACTAATGATCCTGCAGTACTGCCTCAGTGCTACAATGTATAGTTGTCAGGCGTTATTCCGATTTAATACTGAAAGGAATCCGTGCAGCCGGAGGCACTGTCCCTAGGGAGCCCAAGACATATGGTGTTGAGAGGAGTGACTTGTTATTTCTAACGAAACAGACTCCCGTGGGACCAGTTAAGTCGTAATGACAGTATGGAATAAATTGACAAGAGCTATATTTCTCAGGTAAATGTAGTGAACAGGCCCTACTCTCTGGGTTATTTTTTTAATTCATTATTATCGCAGCTCATTACCTAGTGGCGTTCCTTTATGGGAGGCAATCATATTTGTTTCATTGTCATACAACTGTAGTTTGTGGTGAGTTGTTGTGGGCTTGTTGTGTTATAGCACCAGGGGCATGTTCTCACCTTGCAAAGGCTAATAAGAATTTAATCACTTTTAGTACATCATGCACTGGCAGGCCAACAGGCGTGTAAAAACCAGTGTTCTCATTAGAGGACGGAACATTGATTAAGATTAAAATGTAGATGCGCAACAGCACTGTGAAAACTAATGACCATGGCATCAGAATGTCACCATTAATGCACTGGAGCCTTCATATGGCTACCCCAATACTATAGTTCTACTTTGCTTTGTTTTTCTGTTTTGCTTTTGAAGCCATTGTTCCTTATTCTTTTGATAAAGGAGGAGGAGGAGGACGATCTTGAACAGCCTTACTGTTGTTATTCATTCTCAATCTCAATCCATTATCATTAATAAGAAAGCTCATAAGACATGCTTGCTCGTGGTTTAAACCAAATCAACACCACAGTATTGTTTCAAAGACTAGAGATGGAGATGATAAAAACAAGGCCAGACATGTAACCTATATGGAGGGGCCACAGTTCAGTGCTGCAGAGAGGTGCATAGCTACTCAACTATCCTGGATCGGTCCACAGATTACGATCAGCCAGCGTCGGGCAGCTCCCCACAGATATCAACGCATTATCACAGGTTTAGTACAGCCTCTTAATCACACCAGGCACAGAAATCCATTACTCTCTGTCACTCTCCCCCCACAACTCAGGAAGCCAGATCCCTATCTGCCATTTGAATGTTATGGTCGCTCTCTTTCTATCTTCCCAGCACCCATTCCTCCCGTGCTTCCCTCAAGACCTTGCCAGCTGCCATACCATTAACTTTTTATGTCTGGAGGATTGTGTGTGTATTCATTTGTGTCTCCAATCTAGCAGTATATCATTTCCACATTCTATCAGCTTCATACATCCGAAAACATATTGCCCCCCCACCTGTCAACAAGATGCATGACATACTGTATAGTGCACTACTGTAGGCTTTCAGATTTGCCATTGTCATGCTTTGATCATGTACAGCTGGTATACAAGGACCAGACTGTTATTACTGTAAATTGACTGACAAATGTAAATGTATATGTACATTTCACTATTATTCCCTGGTGTGTTTTTATTTCAGAAACTCTAATCCACATAGAACGGATAAACTTCAATTTAGCAAACATCATATGGTGGTTTTAGAGATGAAAAATACAGCTTCCACAAGATGGTAAACACAACAGACACTTTTTGTTTATGCCTCAGCGCAGACTATTTTTGCTTATAGAAAAATCGATAGAGCTTGAGTTATCAAATCCACCATGTGTTGAAGAGGGAGCCAAGGGGGTGGGGGTGGGTAAGCGAGCGGCAGCAAAATCGATCCTGAGATATTGCCTTATTTAACAGGTGCCATAAATAGCAGCATTATGATGTTAACTATTGCTGAAGCTACCAAGAGGACAAGGAGAGGTCAGAATGCGAGTTATGTCCAAGTGTCTCCAATGTCAAAGTTATTCGCCATATTACTTTGTTTAACTTAGTTCATACCGGTATCCAGGTGTATGCCTTGTTCAAAGCACTGCTGTCTTCCTTTGATATCAATTAATAAATAGTTAATTAATTAATAATGCAGTGTGTAATTTGCATAATGGCGGACCAAGAAGATGAACTACAAAATGAACTGTGTTCTTGCTAGTTCTGCCAGTAAAAATGCTATCAGATGAGGGTTTATTTTTTTCCCCCCTCTGTGATTAGCTGGCCTGCAGATGCGAGCCGAGACTACATGGCAACATGCCAGCAGCATCTGTTGAACCTGTAGTGGCATCCTTACTGTGCCCCCACACATTCACAACCTCAGATATAACCTCTCCAATTCCTCCCACCACCTCCATAGGTCATCTCTGCATGTGAGCTGTCTTGGCACAACTACAGAGAAACAAAGGTCCTGGATAAGAATTTGCACAAATTGCCCAATGTCAAAGCTATGCTGGGCCTATTCACCTTTCACGGATCATTACTGCGTCAACTCCAACAGTGTAAAGGCAAAAGCGCAAAAGGGTTAAACCAAGGAAAATAAATACTCATAGTAAACTGGCAAACAGCCAGTTAAGTAAGTGTACACTACACGAACAGAGGCACTTGGGGCCGCACATACTGTGCAATACAAAGGGGGGCCACGCAAGATATGGACAGTAGACTATTCATATTGCGCTACAACGATGTGTTCATCATTTACATACAGCTGAAACATGAACAGTATTCTCCAGATAGGCCTAAAAATGGTCTGGATGACAGAGAGTTTGTTACTGGCAAGCAGAGTTGCACCTGTGTCTCAGTGTTGCAGAGCCCAAACAAGATAGAACTCTGCTCTAAATCCACAACAGACCTGTTTGTTTGGCTAGTGGAAGTGATTTAGTGGTGAGACATGGTGTGAGAGGGAGGGAGGGAGGGAGGGAGAGGGAGAGACGGGGGGTCTTACTGTCACTGTTCGTGTTTCTCCT
>OOFJ01018629.1:5368-16682 GCA_900323375.1 Benthosema glaciale | reverse complement strand
TTGTGCAATGTCTTCCATATCTTATCGCAGTGGGTTCTCAAAGTGGGGTTCGTTGGGGAGGTTCCAGGGGTCCACTGCAACGCACACACACACACACACACACACACACACACACACACACACACACACATAACTATACAGCCACATCTCACACAGAACTTCCCTTCCATTCTGTCCTCCTGTCTGCTTCAGTCACAGATGCCTCAAGGCATGTGGTACAGCTGGTGTGTAGTCACCGACATGGAAAACAATTACGGCTAGAAAGTCTCACCTCCAATAATAAATCACTCAAGGGGAGTTTACTCTCAATATCAAGGCATGATGTTTATGTAATGTGCGTGCGTGCGTGCGTGCGTCGACTAGGGAGAGGGTGCTGACTAAAGCAACTTGACAACATTTTGACTAAACCCTTTTTGGGGAAACAGGCATAATAAAGAGACACAATCTTTGCATGAACGAATGTCACCTCACTCTGTTCCTGTACAGGACAGACCCCTCTGGTAAAACAGGCCTGAAAATCCACCTTTCAGTAGGCCAAAGTCAGACGAAACGATTGCTCCTCCCTGTCAAGTGATAATGCCCTTCCTTTCCCCCCCTAAACCTGTACATGTCTTTTCTCTTCTTCTTTTTGAATTTTGTTATTTTTCATGTCATGATTATGAATTGAATACCCAGGACGTGAATGGAAACAAGGCCGCAAGGACTTTTTTCTGTGATATCCTTTCAGACTACCAGTAAGTGTTTGAATGTACTCTGTACTGTTTACATTTCTGCCGAATAAAGTGTTCAATCAATCAATTTGTTCATTGAACACAAAGTAGTCAATATCAAAAAACAGCTGAGACAATCACATTTTGCTGTGCATTAGTGTCACTCAGAACATCATTTACTATTCATTACTTAGGCATTAGATGAATGGGCTATGATGTTACAATTTGCTCAATCAACAGCATCAGGCACGAATCAGTTCTCATGAGTGCTGCACAGAGCTGTGTTTACAATTGAATACAACTGGATTTCATATGCGGTCATTAGTGCCATATAGTGTTTTACGGTCAGTTTAGCTTATTAACTGTATCTGAAAATGAATGAACTCTTGTCATGTCACAATCACATGACTGTATTCTACAAAGATTTAAAAAGAATACACTCACTTTGTTGAAAACGGAACCATGGACCAGAGATTAGCTTCAAAACGGAATCATTTGACATGGTCCCACTCCCATTACAGCTAGTCCTGCTTTCAAGGGTCTCTCATTGCCAGAGACAAGAGAGAGGACTTTGTCCGCCCTCCTGATTGTCAATGACACACATCTTTCAGAATAAAAACTATGGTTCATATTAATGAGGGTATTTGAAAGAAAGCTCTGTTTTCTAGTATGGAGGTGGTCGAGCAAGGGCCATTTTAAAGCCCATTCTGTGTAGTGGCAAAGTATATTCACATACGACTGACAAGGAATTTTACCTGATGCTCGCAGCCTTGCATAGGTTCAAAACTAAAAACAGTATATACAGTAGACTAGAGGAAATGAACCGTGTAGCTAATGATGGTAATGATTTCACTGTCATTCTCCAACCTGAGGTGAGGCAGTAACGCCATCATCATCATCATGACATCGCCGATGGTGTGGTGTGGAGTTCAATGCCCCCTTCAGTTCAACACCCTAGTAACCTTAACAGCAGCTACCTTGAGCCCTGCCCTGGACTGATAGGCTAGTAGTGTAGTGTGATATCGGGAGGCAATCGACATCGGTACTGAGAAGAAAAACTATAGTCGTGTGTGAGAGAGAGAGAGAGAGAGAGAGAGAGAGAGAGATCCATGACAGCTAGCCGCTGCTCCCATGAATCCACACGCTGCCTGTCGACCCCCCTCCCGAGATCAACAGCTAGCCAGCTAGCCAAGCGACCATCCTGGCTGTCACAACACACGGTCACACACTGCGAGGACAACCACAACCACAACCGATATCTCTTCATTCAATTACCTTGTATTTGTCGAAGCCCGCCAGTTGCTCCTGGGTGACATATTCGTAGAGAGCCATGGTGGCAACAAGCTCCGGCATCTCCTCGGCCCAGTCAGTCAGTGGCACCTTGAATATTTTGAACTCCCTCTTTCTTTTCTTTTAAATAAACGTTCCAAAAATCCCCCCTCAGATGTTATTATCCGCAGTGTCGACTAACTAGGGAGCACCATCTATTAGCCTTTAGCTTTGCTGCTATCGCTCACGCCGGCACGGCCGATGAGGCGAATGGTGTCGAAACACTCTGGAACCACTCCTACTCCTACCGTAGGACGGACTGACAGAAAGGCCCCACTGTGCTTCGTCGCACGGCGGTGTCGCGCGTGCAGAAAATCGCCGATCTGCAAGCCCCACGCCGCGTTGCTCATGCTGAGCGGTGTGGGCTTGTAGGTCTGCGACTTTTCCGCTCACGCGACGAGGCGTACATTTGTCTCGAGCGTAATCTCGCGGGAACACGGTGCGGTGGGGCATTAATATTAAGCAACACTCATCATACGATCGCCGTCTACAGGAGGGGAGGAGGATCATTCCAAGATGGCGGCGTCCACCACCAGCTCGGAGTCAGAGATGGAGGAGCGCAACAACAAACAGAAAATGCCAAGAAAGAAACGTGAAGACAACAACAACGTGGTGAAGCTGGTCACGCGTGGAAAGCTGTCGGGACGGTTCTCCCAGAGCCTGTTCAGGAAACTGCCGCCTCTCGTGAGGATCCCCCTGAGGGACATCGTCAGCGAGGAGGAGGTTCTCAGAGCAGGACACATCTTCCTGGGCTTCACCAGGAGCGGCAGACATATTCTGTCCTACACCAGAGAGGCGGTCGGAAGCAGCGACGAAGAAGGGGGTGTCGTGTACAGCTTCAACCTCTACTGGTGGGAGTTTAACCTGCGCAGTCCACTCAGACAGGTCCAACACGTGGACGTCTTCGGGTACGAGTTAACCGAATGTGACCACATCGCCGTGTGCGAGTGGCCCGGCAACGACGACTCCAAACTTGTCGTCTGCGCCTTCAATGCACGCAGCAACAACAACACGGCCCAGGCTCAGCTCATGATCAACCTGTTCAAATGCGAGGACGGCTTCTACGGTGACTTCCCCATCACCGTCGTTTCTAACCCTCCATCTAAACACTGCTCCCGCTGCCGTCCTGACCCCGCCTCAGCTCCTACGACCATGCGTGGTGGTCAGTGTCTGGAGCATGGCTACACGTTCAAATGTAGATACCTGGGGGATTCGCCGTCCCCCTTCCAGCCGGCCTTGCAGCTGAAAAAGAACGAGGTCTTCCTGATGCGACACAGCGACGAGCTGGTGGCCTGTGCGATCTCCTTCTGCCCAGCAGGCGAGGGGAGCCCTCAGGTCCTCCACAACAACAAGAGAGCAGCAGCAGCTCCCAGTACATCAGGTGGTCAACCCTCCGCGGATCTCACCTCAGCATCCCCCTCCACTCCTCCCTCTTCCACGCTACCTCAGGAATCCGCAGAGGGCACATATACTTCTTACAGGTTGGCTAGAGCTAGACTACTAGGCCTGCCACGATTATTACATCATTGCATGGTTGCAATTGTTTGAGATAATGGCAGTTGTTTTTGGCATAAACTGCATATTCGTTTGAAATTCGTTGAAAATGTGTCACACTTTGTCAAACGTTCTCAGAAAATAACGGAATTGGCAGATCAGGGAGTGAGCTTGTAGATTGCTTGGTGTCTGTCATTTCATTGTATATTTGTTATTTGTCCTGCTCTTTTTGTTTACGCCTAAAGGGACCAACATTTTATAATATATAATATATAATTTTGAATACAGTATGTTCCAATGTTCAATGCCAAAAAGAAAATCATGAATCACACTATTTTTATTAGATTTTTTTGTACGACAAGTCTTGTTTACTAAAATTGCATGCACCTTACCTACAGGACTCCCGCCTCCCCGGCCTCATCTTCAGCCTCCTCACCTTCGCACTCATCCTTGTCTCAAGAGTCAAATCTTGGCGAGGACTGGGAGACCCGCTACATTGACTACACACGCCTGCACTATCGCCTCCCACGGCCAGGAGCGGCGTGGGAGGATCCCGGAGAAGTGTTGTTCGATGTCACAGATCTGAAGGGTAAAGACCTGCGATTGTTCCCTGGTTTGCATAATGAACCGAGTGTATGTGTGGAGCAGTTGACGCTGAACTTTAGCACTCTTCTCGGTGAGTGGCTATATAATCAGGGTGTCCTTGGGGAAGAATACATTAGTGCCGAAGACTACGACGTTGTCATCATGGAGATCTGTCCAGAGACCAACAAGGTGATTCTCGACATTGGCCTGATCTTTTTGACTCATTTAGAGAATAACTACAGGCCCATCGAAAGAATCCTGCAATCCAACGTGCAGGTCAGCTGGGACCTCAACACAGGGCTGTGTTCTGTCATTGGGGCCAGTGACGTCACAGACAAAGGCGAAGGTCGTTTGAGATTTCAGGTTACTGACCCCAATGCAGAGGGCGTGTGGAGTTCTTTCAGGAAGTCTGCAATGAACACGGTGATGGAGTGTCTAGTTCCTGAGATTAGCCCTTCCTATGAGATCAACCACATGACTAATGAAGCTCTGCCTGAAGGAGTGTTGGCAGACAGTGACCGATGCACCTGGGTTTTATTGTGAAGGAGAATGATGCCTTATTGTGAGGAGCTTCAAACCTTCTCTTTTTGGTGTGCAACACCTGTGCACAACCAAGTATAAGTCAGTCAAGTATAAGACAACGTGCAAAGGCCACAAAAGTAAACAAAAAGAAGACACACACAGCCTTATCTTGACGTGTAGAACATAAACCTCATCTTGAACAAAACTGCTAATATTTCTTTGATAGATATTTCACCTATAAGAACTTGGTAAAGCTATAGAATAGCCTTTCTAAGTTGTATCTGTTATTTCACCAGTCAATGTGAATCTGTTGAGTTGAGCAAACTACAGCTACATTATTATTTTTCCAGGTTTCTGTCTTACATTACTGCAGATGTCAACCAAGAGCTGCTGTATACATAATTATAATAATAAAGTTGTGCAGTTATGCTCAAGTGAGCATGTCTTTCGTGTATTTGACTGTTCGTTCTACTGCTCTGGTTATTCATGTGTCTGTGTCAGACATTTGACATGTCTGTCAGGGTGTGTATGTGTATGAAGAAAATGCAGTTCTGGACCAGGACCAAGTAGCTTCCTACTTGGTCCTGGTCCAGCACTGCATTTGTATGTATTGACCCACATGACGTCACTGTCTTATTTCTATTGATTGACCCACATGACGTCACAGTCCAGCTGGAAAACTGGCCCAGGAATTAAGAGCTCTGGCTGAAGGGCAGGGGGCTCTAGCCCCCTTTCATGTATATGTCTGCAGAGAGAGAGAGAGATTCTGCTGGTCATGGACCAGTTCAGTTGTTTTGTCATTTTGGTTGTCTGTGGACTGGTTCAGTCCTGTCCTTATTGGACCCGGATATACTGGGTCATCCTTTTTTAATGTACATGGTATTTACAGGGTTTTTTTGTCAACTAAAAAAATACACATTTGGAGAAAAAGAGGGTCTTTTGGCAAAGCTAGAGTGACATCAGTGAACTCCACACTCCATGGTCACTGCATTGTGTTAGAGCTAAGCCATAAAATGATCACTTCCTAAATATGCAGTTAATATAATTGCACTGCCACCTTCTTTACTTGACAAAGTAATTGCAAAAAACGTCATCATCCAGGAAGTCTGATGTATGGAATCGGAATGCATCACCAAAGTTGGTGTAAATATGTACAAACTGTACAGTATATTAAAAAATTATAATCTGCAGTACCTAGTGTTCTCCACACAAGGGCGATGTTTCACACGTTCACAGGCAGAGGGGTGACGAGTGCAGAATCTCCTGTTCAACCTTACGTGACGTGGCTCTGCATTACTTGCTGCATTATCGGCCTGTCAAAACATCCAGATCTACAAGCTGACACTGCGTTGCATTGCGACGCGCTGTGAGCTTGTAGATCTAGTCCTTTTGACCAGCTGCCTTCCGCTTCTTGGCTTACAGGAGGAAGTGAAAGGTACGTCACTGTGCAGCAGCAGTTCAGTGCTCAGACAGCGGCTCACTCACTGCAACATCTTTCTCAAGCATCCTGTAAATACGACCAACTAAACGAACAACGTAAGTGTTCACTCATAACCTACAAGTCAAGTTGTTTATAATGTTGCTTCCATCATGATCTCTCAAGATGTTCGCATGTAAAGTGATGTAAACTATGTTGGTTTAGGTATGGACTCAGTTCATCACAGATTTGTAGCTAGCTAGCTAGTAGCACATAATGGTACATAACTGATGGCAGCTATTTTATCAAATGGCTAATTATTCCATTATCCACAATTCATGAAATGTGATCAGATTATTATTATTTATTTGTAAGTATAAAGTATTGTTATGCTAAACATTGTCTCGTGAATGGGGTCACTGAAAATGATTATGAGCGCTGTGGTGATCTCAAGATGATCTAGTATTAAAATGCAGGCAGATATCATTTAATCTGAAATTTCAATTCATTTAATTTTACTCCATGACAGTGGAGGTCAGGCTAGATAACATTTTGGGCCCTGAATAATAAGGTTCAGGACCATCCTAATTCACTGTTCATTTTAAAACAGTGTTTTTCAACCAGTGGTCCGGGGACCACCAGTGGTCCTTGAGAGGGTTCCAGGTGGTCCCCAACTAAATGATGGAGTTGGTTCATTAAAGGGATAGTTCAGATTTTTTTAACTTAAGTTGTATGAAATACTTGCAAGTTGCCATTAATATAGTGGTTGCAACTTTATTAATTGATTGCCCGAGTCCCGTGGTGGGAGTTCTGCTCTGGTTTTGGTGTAATATTAAGTAGTTCCGGTCATTTTGTGGGGGGGCGCTGGGGCCACGCAGTAAAAGTAAATTAATCCACAAAACTAGTGTAATTTGTATTCTTGACCTATTTCTAAAATATTAGAGCGGTGTTCATTCAACTTTGACCCATCTTTCACATGGAACTACTTTTTGGGCATAGTGATATGGACACAAAAAGCATAGTTCTGTATGATAGAGGGGTCAAAAACTAACCCTTTAACTCTTGAGAGCATAAAATGAAACCAAATGGACCTTAATTTCACACTCAAGAGTTACATTATTGTAACATTCTGCATTACTTAATCCCTCCTAATGGTATACCAAGTTACCAACATCAATACAGCATGGAATTGTGGACAAAATCCTATCCAGAAATATTCAACACGTTGGGTCTGAGAGGCTAAATCTCATCAGATGGTGGTCCGCAGCTCAAATGCTGAATATGTAATGGGCCTTGATACAAAAATGGTTGAAAAACATTGTTTTAAAAGGTTGATGGAATGCAAATAATCAAATATGGCAGAGTCCAAAGTCAAACAGCCAGACCATGTAAAAATAAATAAATAAAAACCTCCCTTGTAGCACTCACTTTCTTGAGGATAAAGGTTACAAAGGCACATGCATCCAAAATATATAATATACCAGGTGCTTGTACAGAAGATAAGAGCACAATGAAAATGCACACATAAGTGTACAACAGATCATACACTTTTAGTGGTATAAATATCCATGTAGTTATTCCAGAGTTAATCTGCAAATGTGTGTAGTAATTAAAGTACTTTTGCTCCCTTACAGAATGGTGACAGATGTACAGCTGGCCATATTCGCCAACATGCTTGGCGTGTCATTGTTCCTGCTGGTTGTCTTGTACCACTATGTTGCTGTTAACAACCCCAAGAAGCAGGAGTAGTTTTCCAACTATGCCAAGGCTCCCTCTGGAGGTTTTGGGGAGGTGAGTGTGCATTTGGCTAAACCAGAAAGCAGTTACTTTTGTGTATTAACAAGAATACGCTGTACAACACTAGGCTACTTTTCTGGGCCAGCAGTTTCGTAGGAGGGGGGGGCGGTGGTGGCTCAGGGGTAGAGTGACTGGATGGCAACCACAAGGTTGCCGGTTCGAACCCGGGCTCCCCAGAGTTAGTGTTGATGTGTACCTGAGCAAGACACTTAACCCCTAATTGCTCCTGATGTGCTGGTAGGTCCCTTGCATGGTTTCCGCTGCTATCAGTGTGTGAATGTAATGCACAATCTATGTAAAGCGCCTTGGATAAAGGTGCTATATAAATGCACGATTTACCATTTACTAAGTTGAAACGTTAAAACAACCGTGTTAAACACACAATGTTTTTAGAGCAGTGGTTATCAACGTGTGGGTCGGGGCCCTTGGGGCGAGCACATGACAGTGGCAATTTACAGAAATATTTAATACCTAAAAACAAAAAGAGAAACCGTTACTGCATCAAAAGTAATCGAAAAACTATCCTATGAAAACGTAGGCCAATTAATTGTCAAATAATGTAAGTAAAATATGTATTCTATTTTTAGTGCTTGTTCAAATGTCATTTTTCGGGAGTCACGGCCTGAAATAATAATAAAGCTTTATTTGTATAGCACCTTTCTTGACATGAAATGCAGCTCAAAGTGCTTTACAGAGCAATGGGAAAGAAAGAGAAAAAAAAGGCAGGGCATAAAACATAAAAAAAATAACATTAAAATAATAGCAGTAATGCAGTACAGTGAGGACAAATAATTTAAAACATCAATTAAAAGCAAGAGTATAGAAGTACGTCTTGAGCTGTGCTTTAAAAATATCAAATAGGTTGAGAACCGCTGTTTTAGAGGACCACAATGGAAAGAAGCCTGAGGGCTTTGTTTTTATCGTCAGTCATAACGTGTGTGTTTTCTTGTTATGGAAGTGCTGATATGCTCTTTTATCACCAAATACATTCAGTCAATCTCATCCTGCTGCTGTTCTACTTCTGAGTCAGTGTATTTCTGTACATCTTATCTCTAATCAATGCACACATTTAAAATAACGGAAATACTATTTATTTTTAATATTTGTTTTGCATATTCTTATAAAGCATTACATGGAAATCGGGAGTCATATTCAGTTGTTGTTTGCCAGGCTTATTGTGAAATATTACAGTACACTCTTAACAATGTCCCTGGCTCTCTTGCAGGTGAGAGATGAGAATCTGTGGCATCACCCTGGAAACATTCCCCACCTCCCCACAGAGGACTTTTCCATGTCATTAAGTTTGCACTTGTACCCGTCTTTTTCTAATAAAATATGTCAAAGTGGATGTCATTTGCTTTCTGCTTTAGTTGATTTTATTTATATCATTCAATTACTTTATTCATTCAATCTACACACATCCACCTAATGGTCCTTTCAGACAGTGAGTAGGTAGCATGGCCCAGCCAGCGGGCAGCGCATTGCTCAAGCAAGCACTGGTTAATACCGGTTCACCGATCTGAGACAATTTCACAGGACAGCTTGCCCCTCAACTAGGAATGTCCCGATACACTTTTCGTTTCCGATCCGATCCAGGTACCACAATTTCTGTGTTGGCCAATACCGAATACCAGTGTTGTGTTTATAGCTATATATCCGTTATATCTGTGTTATAGCAGACTCCTCATGTGCACTTGCAGTTTGGACAAATCGAACGCAAACTCCACATGCCCTAACATTTTATTTGTCTGCCATCAACCCCTTACAATGTGTTGGACCTGTCTGAAAAGGTCATAAGAGGGTAATGATGGCTGAAATGAGTCCACTGTAATATCGTAGTGACTGTTTTATTCATGTTGAGAAAATGTCAGTCCATGATATGCTTGTTTATAATTGACAGCAACACAACACACACACAATAGTTATACTACGATCATATTACAGTACTTTATCAGACCTGCTGTTATACAGTATCAGCGTGTTGTGAATATAAAGCTCCAGGAATGTGTGACGGGTAACAGATACAATACAAAGTTTTACACAGACTTGTAGCACAGGAAACATGATCAATTGCACACATTCTTCTAAAATACAAATTACATTAAAACTTTTTACAATTTAAAAAGGTGCTAGGGTGCTTATCAGTACATGTCAGATCTCTGTATAAATGTGCTGAGTAATGAGTAATACATAGCAGTGCAAAACGGTGAAACTGGTCAGTGCATTTATGACATGAACTGGTAGAAAAGAAAAGGCAGGAATTGCAATAAGTGAGCAAATGGGGTATAACTTCGGCAGTGGAAGCCAAAACGTTAGAGGCTTTCAATCAGAAGCTATACAGTCTCAGACCAGCTGGAAAAATCTGGTTTTGGGGTAAATGAATTGTTGGCTCCTCCCTCAACCACTGCTCTTGTGGTACCCTTGAGCAAAGGCACTTAACACCCCACCCCACCCCACCTCGAGCTGTTCAGCACTGGATATTCCCTGGTCTGGTCCCAGGGGGGAATCTGCACATGAATGTGAAGTGAGTTTGCTTTAGCTTTAAGAGCATGTATGACAGCCCTTTCTGGAAAAGTTATGGTTATGTAATGTGGGCCCAAGTAGACCTCTCATCATGACCAATCCTCCTGCTCTAACTACATATATATCAGATACATATTTCACACTCATGCTGTATTTACAGCATTTAAAGGCCAATCCACTGTATGACTCCAATGCACCTAGTCTCAATTGCAAGAAATTGCATCGTCTGGAATGACCAGTTGGAGACTGGTGCAATTTGGTTATAATGGTTGCAAGCAATTACAGTTGCAACTAATTTAGTAGCAGGTGTGGACTGGGCTTAAGCCGCAAGAGGGTGCTGATTTAGGAGAATGGTGAATTGCAGTTCCTATGCCTCTCCACGCAGGGGCGATGTTTCACACACGTTCAGAGGCTCAGACAGTGAGATGAGTGGAGTCCCTTCAACCTAAGATAAGGAACAAGAGGGAGCCTTCATGGTCAAGTTTTACTTTTATTTGAGTTGAACTTTATCTGGTGAGTGCGCCTATTTTCACCTGTTGCCGTTGTTGCTCGGTCTCTGGTGTGGCCTCTATGATAGAATCTCCTTGACAGAGGAAACTCCGGTCTGTACAGTTCAGAGCTTTAGAAGTCAATTGTATAGGACCCTCATTTCCAGATACACCTGCACAGTGAAAGGAGACAATAAGAGTCACTGTATAGTTGTATTTTATGTTTAGAAAAAGGAAGGAAATGGATTTCACAGAGCACTAAAGGAGGCAAGACTCAAAATCGGTTCTGCATATGTTCAAACACTTTTAAGCATTGACATTTTAGAGTTTAGACACTGCTATTATCTTTGGGGTGTGTGTGTGTGTGTGTGTGTGTGTGTGTGTGTGTGTGTGTGTGTGTGTGCACGTCTCACACACACACACACACGCACACACACACACACTCTCAC